>ML268184.1:0-102298 GCA_005239495.1 Nicotiana undulata
GCTAGCCTTTACTCATAATTCCTATCGATTATCACCTGCTTTACTTACTTGTTCTCTATATCTTTTACTTTGCAAACCTCAGTAGGGCCTCTACTTGACCTCGTCACTACTTGACTAGGGTTAGGCTTGGAACTTACTGGGTACCGAATGTGGAGTACTCACACCCTTCTGCGCATGTTTTCCCCATGTGCAGATCCAGGTCCTAGTACGCGGTATCTCAGCTAGCCAGCAACAGCAATATCAGGAGACTCGAGGTATAATCTGCAGCGTCCGCAGATCTCCGAGTCCCCTTCCTATCTTGAAGTTGTAGTACTTGTAGAGGAAACTATACGACCTTTTCTATCCAGTTGTACATATTGAGCAGTAGAGTAGCTTGTGATGTATTGTGATATTCCGGGTTCTGGGTAAAGTAACTGTTAATGCCGAGCGGCGTCGACTTTACTATGATTTATTTCACTTACTGTTATTTTACCTGTTTTACCTAAATTTCGCTTAAGGTATAGGCTTACCTAGTCGTCTAGACTAGGTGCCGTCACGAGACTCAGTCGGAGGGAGAATTGGGTCGTGACACTATTCCTGTGTGTGTCCTATTTGTCCCCAACCCTTCTTCCCTGTTTGTGACTGTGAATTGGTTCTGTTCCTCTATTTCTTGTTCTATGTTTGGTTCTGAGTTGTTAGTATGATTGTCATGTTCCCTTTCCCTTCAAACCATTTTGAAATCATCTGTTAGTTTCCTTTCAAAAACTTATTTCAAACAAACTGTTTTCAGAAACTGTTTTTAACTCAACTCTTTCAAAACTATGTCAAGCACTCTCACAATACTCATAGAAATCTAGGTTCTGCCCCTCTAATGTGTGACTGCTTTGGGATCCCTATGAGATCCCTCTGAACTCTGATGCATTAAAGCTGGCCTTTCCACTGCACTTACTCAATATGGTTATGAAACTTTGGGTTTGAGCACTGCTTGGAATCCCTTGAGGTCCTTAGAGAACTCTGACACACCTGGATTATATGAAAGGCTGTGAACACTGATGACATTGAGAATTCTGGAGACCTTGGGCCTATCAGTAGGCTCCCGATAGTGTACTTCTTCTTTTCTTTATTTAGTTATGTAATATATGTAAGTGGTCAGTAATAATTATTGCAAACAACTCTTAGGGGATGGATAATGAAAAGGGAAAGGGGTAACTATGCATGTTGTAGATGTTAAAGGGTGGAGATCATGCTATTATGTTTATATTTCCCTATTTATGTAATAGAAATCATGTTTAGGGCTCATATGTGCATGATCATGCATTAGAGATCATGTTTCCTAGGTCTTATGTCTACTATTTTCAGCATGTTCATTTGATGTCATCTCATCTAGAAGTCCTGTGCTAGAAAATGTGTTAATAACCGGTATTTTACAATCATGTTCTACGCTGTTGTACACACTTAGAATTCCCGTTTTAATCTAAACAATATTAACCAGCAAGTCACCTCTGCATCTTTTGAAATCATGTTTAAACACTGCAATATTTGTGCATTTAGAGATCCTGCTTAGGTTCTGCATATACATCATTCCGCATCTCGGTGCATTAGATATCATGTTTAGGGTTGCATTCATACTCGCTTAAACACACCTAGTTAACTACTGATGCATGAAAAGGAACAAAAACAACTTCACTCAATTCTCGCAATCCACTAGTAATATTTCTGAGTCCTGAACACCTAGAACAACATGTTTAGGTAATATAACTTCAAACGGTTTTTTAATTTTGGAAACTGGTATACTATTTCACACCTAGGAAAGCCTTAGGTGATTAATTAGTTTAAAACTAGAAATCTGCTTTCCTGTATATGTTGCTTGATCCTCAACAAGCCTTAAAATCAGTAGGCAAAACTGATTAGGACCCTTTTCTGAGTTATAAAAACAAGTCTTCATATCTGTTTATATTCTGGACTCACCTAGACACCATATTTAGGATTCTGAATTTAAGTACTTCCCTTAACTGTGTTTGAGTCGTGCTGCCTAATTGCATTACTTGTGGAGGTATACTTGAGCCTTTTATCTGCCTTTCTATGCTCCCACTAATTGTAGTCCTATATGTTTTTGTCTGTCGCCCTAGCATTTTCCCTTTAAACCTGAGGGTCTGCCAAGAACTTCCCTTATAGGTAGGGGTCCTAAAACACCTCCAGGACTATTAGGAAGGGACAGTTAACAACATGCAATAGAGGTCGCTGACCAACACTCGCTTTAATCACCTTTACGGGGTGGGAAGGGTAAATATGGACATGATGACAGGTGCGCTAATACCACGTGTAGACCCTCTTTGAGGAGTGATATACCGGGTATTGTACTGATGTGATCCATATGACAAACAACCTAGTACATCCCCCTATCCCTTGTATGCATGTTTAGATTATAACTCTTTCAAAAACCTTACATAGTTATTAAATATTTTTCAAAACTTTAGCAACACATGTGTGCTTAGCTTGCGAATCTTTCAAAACCCTTCAACCTGTTTTAAACATTAATTGCCTATTTTCTACGTTTTTAAATTCACAAAGTTGTTTGGTCGGGAACCACATTTGTGGATTCTGAGGGGTGCCTAACACCTTCCCCTTAGAATAATTTCAAGCCCTTACTGTAACGACCCGACCGGTCATTTTGAGCTCTAGTGCGTCGTTCAGCAGTTTGAGGTCACGAGCAGCTCCGTTTCAGGTATTATGACTTGTAGGTGTGGTCGGAATTGAACTTCGGGAAGTTTAGAGTTAATTGGAAAGAAAATTCTCATTTCGGAAGCCTTAAGTTGTAGAAATTGACTAAGATTGGAATTTTGAGTAAACGACCTCGCAAGCGAGATTTGAAAGTTACAGCAGGTTCTTATGATGATTTCGGACTTGGGTGTATAATCGGATCGGGTTTTGGATAACCCGGGAGCGTTTCGGCGTATATAATGGAAGATAGCATTTTAGAAGAATTTCATAAATTTGGGTTGGAAGGCATTTCATGCTATAGGTGTTCGTTTGGGATTCTGAGCCTGGGAATAACTTCGTATGGTTATTCTGGAGTTGGGAGCGCAATCGGAAGTGAATTCGGATGTCCGTAGGTCATTTTGAAGTCATTTGGCTAAAGATAGGAATTTGATGTTTTTGAGAAAATCTGACCGGAAGTGGAAATTTTGATATCGGGATCGTAATGTGATTCCGGAAGTTAGAGCAGGTTCGTAATGTCGAATATGACTTGTGTGCAAAATTTGGGGTCAATCGGGCGTAATTTGATAGGTTTTGGCATCAGATGTAGAAGTTTAAAATTTCAAAGTTCATAAAGTTTGGATTTGAGTGCGATTCATGGTTTCAGCGCTGTTTGATGTGATCTGAGGCCTCGATCAAGTCCGTGTGATGTTATGGGACTGAGTCGTGTAATTTGGACGGGGTCTCGAGGGCCTCAGGTGTGTTTTGGTGTGGTTTCGGGTCATTTTCGATTGTTTTGCTGCTGCTGTCTTCTGGTGTTTCTGGTGTGCATCGTGATCGCGGTCCTTGAGATGCGATCGCGAAGAGGAAAAGTTAAGGGGCTGAGTTTGGCTTATGCGATCGCGAAAGGGGAATGCGATCGCGAAAGATTAATATGGAGGGCTGCTGGTTTTGGCCTTCGCGAACGCGTGGGGGTGAACGCGAACGCGAAGGGGTCGCCTGGGCTCTCTATGCGAACGCGCCAAGAGGCACGCGAACGCATAAAGGAAAGGGGAGCTTGGGGACGTTTGGCCTATGCGAACGCAGAGGGAGGCCTTCAAACGTGGAGGTCCAGGGCAGTTGCCCTTCGCGAACGCACTCAGGGTGTCGCGAACGCAGAGAGGAAATTGGGGCCTGGGCAGATTAATTTAAATGCGAGATTTTGGCCATTTACTTCATTTTTTCATTGATGTGGGCGATTTTGAGGAGCTTCAAGAGGGAATTTTCATCAAGCATCATTAGTTAAGTAATCTTTTCCCGTTTTTGAGTTAAATACAAGGTTTACACATGGATTTGAACATGAAAAATTTGGAAAATTGGGAATTTTGAAGAAAACCTAGAAATTTGATAATTTGGATTTTTATCACGAATTCGAGCATGGAAATTTGAGTAAATTGTATATTTGAGCTAGTAAGGCTATGGGTAGGGTTTATCTTCGAGAAATTTAGGAATCCGGGCACGTGGGCTCGAGGGCATTTTGGTCAATTCTTTGAGCGGAGATGAGAATTTGTATAATTTGAATTTTTAACAAGTATTAGAGTATATTGTCATTGGTTTTACACTATTTGGATAGTTTTGGGCGTTGTGCATCAATTGGAGTCGCCGGAAGGGCTTGGGAGCCGGTTATGGAGTTTCGAAGCGAGGTAAGTCTCCTTTCTAACTTTGTGAGAGGGAATTGTCCCCCTAGGTGAACTAATTAAATATATGCTACTATTTGTGGGGGCTACGTACGCACGAGGTGATGGGAGTCCGTGCGTAGCTACTATTATGCTTATGTCCGGGTAGCCTAGGACCCACTAGCATGCTTTACTTACTGCACTTGCAAATTTGTTGGTAAAACGAGACTGTCTAATCTCATTGAATTAGTAAATGAACGCTTAGGTAGGTTAAACTTCATTTTCTTAATAATGATAAAGAGAATTTATCCTTTCTTCGGCTAAATATTCCCTGACGAATTCCTGAGGTATTACTTGAATGTAAGTATTTATATGGGTACCCGAGTCGTAGGTATGATTCACGAGCGGGGTAACTCTATTATTTATATGTAACCGCGTCGCATGTATGATTCGCGAGCAAGGTAAATCCTCCTACCAAACCCTTATGGGATCGGGTCTTTCGCCTCGGTAGGACTTATGTACCACACTCTTATGGGACCGGGCCGTTCGCCTCGGCAGGACTTATGTACCACACTCTCATGGGAGCGGGCCGTTCGCCTCGACAGATTAATAGATGCATCTATGGTTTGTGACGTTTGATCCTTCGGCAATGCACAATTTACTTTTATGTTGGATTGGGCCATACGCCTCGACATTTCCTGGGTACCTACTATCTTCCTTGAATCGTGCGTAATATTTGGCTAGAAGCCAGTGTACCTGAGGGTTCTCCCCCTTAATTAAAGTATAACTACCTATTTGGGTGAAACCGTATCTATGTATACGTTTTATTTACAGAAGGAAATTGCTAAATGAGATCTGAGTAAATTGTAAGGAGGGAATCGTACCATGTGATTTATTCTCGTTTGTTATATGCATTTACTCTATTCCATATTTATTTATATCGTTACTATACCTGATATTTATTGACCTCTAGCTAGTGTCAAAGTTGACCTCTCGTCACTACCTCTCTGAGGTTAGGCGGGATACTTACTGAGTACACGTTGTTTTCGTACTCATGCTACACTTGCTGTGCATTTTTATTGCACGGGTACTTTCACATCAATATGGTTGACTTGGATACTTAGACGAGCTGCAACAACCGGAGGCGACCCACAGTTGGCAGAGTCTTCCTCTATGTATTGTATTTTCATTTTTATTCGTTGTCCAATTTGTATTTTGGGATAAGCTTTGTAGTATTTGTAAAATTCTTAGAAATTGCTCATGTACTTGTGTCACCAGGTTCTGGGATATGTTTGGGATTTACTTTAATAAATTGAATGGTTTACCTGTCGTATTTATTTAATAAATTTTTATTCGTCATTGGGTTGTAGGTGAAAGGTAACGATTTCAAAAATGTTAAAACAAGAATTTATTTCAACTAAATAATGATTGGCTTGTCTGACGATGGTGTCCGGCGCCATCACGACCTTAATAGATTTTGGGTCGTGACACTTACCCTGTCTTTGGTTATCTAATCTGGTTTGTAAATAACCCAAATAGGTGCCCTAACGCACCTTAACTCGTTAGGTGGAGACTCTTTGAATCCTTGCATACCCCTTTCCCAAAAGGAAATGAGTTGTCCCAATAATGTCAAAAACCCTGACCGACCCGAAAAGAGTTAGAAAAAGGGGGTGCGACAGTGGCTACTGAACCTAGAGCTGTCCCATACGACCTCAATAACCACCATGGTAACTCTGCATCAGAGTGCACTAATGGGAGATGGAGTTGCACTGAAAATTGACTGCTCAAAACAAGGTCCATAGGCACCATGACCATGATGTACCATGTGAAACCTGGAGTGTTGACTATACTGGTCGAATAACATGACTTCTACCACAATGAGTTTTGCCTCCAGATGATTCTCCACTAAAACCACCAAGTGAGGAAGCCTCTTATCAGATGTCATCTCTTTCCCCTGGCTATGAATCTGCTCAATCCTCCTAGAAATCTCAACTACCTGAGAGAAGTCTCAATCTCGACCTCGCTAGCCATTTGAAGTCTGATACCATAAGCAAGACCCTTTATGAACCTTGCCGCTTTCCCCGCTCAGTAGGGATCAGGATAGTTATTTGATGAGACAGATCTGTACCGATCCTTAGACTCTACCAAGCTTGTACATAGATGGTGAGGCCTATGCAACCTACCGCACTTAAACTAACTTGTCACAATCCAAATTTCCAACGAAGGGATCATGATGACACATAACACCGCTTGCTTGGAAAGCCAACACTTGACAGAAATAAATGAATAAAACTAGGCATAAAACAATATGATATCATACTAAGGAGTAAAACACGGAAATACATAACAAGACTAAAAACAAACATCCGTCTAAAACCTCCCCAAAACTGGTGTTACTAAGTACATGAGCTTCTACAAATTTAGTACATACAACATCAAAATAATAAATAACACTATTTGATACAAGTCAACAGTAGTAGGTCTAATAGATAGGTAACTTTAAGGCCTGCGAACATGAGTGCAATACTACCTCGAGTCTCCTCAATAAAGCAAGCTAGTCAGTGTTGACCGTCAATTTTGACCCTCCAATTTAAATAAATTTATTTATACTTATTAATTTACAATAAATGTTTTCAAAGTATTTTCCGGTAATAAATATCTATTTTTCACAAATTAACCAAATATTATTTTTAAAATTAATCACATAGTATTAACATTATGTAATTACAAACATATTTACTACTTTACGATTATCAAAGTATTTCTTATATATACGTTATATAGGTTACATAATTGATTTGATAAATTACTCTTTAATATTTAGCTAATAAGATTATTATTTGAAAATTCAAAATTAGTGTTACAATATAGAAAATAAAGTATTTTTTATAAATAATTAGTAGTATAGTAATTATAATTTTCACCACAATTATTTAAAATTATTAATATATTTAAATTAAATTCAAAAGGAGTTAAAAGATCAAAAGGCCACAAATTGAAATTCTTAAATCAAAGGTGAAATGGCCAATTTTTTAAAAAACATCTTTGCCCAATTGACAGGCTCAGTCCGAAATACACCCAACCTAAACACCCATCTGTTTCCACCGTAGAATTCCAAGTGACTCTATTTTCACCAATCAACGCTTGCCACATCACTCGTCTCCTACCCTCACATAAGAAACACAAATGATCTGAGCCATTGATCCAAACAATCGACGACCCACTTTATTTCCCATTTTTATCTTTTAATTCTAACCCATTACCAGATATTATCTCCACCATTGGATCACACAAATCCAACGACTACAAAATTTTCCCACAAAAAATGTTTAAACACCAAAATGCCAGGATCGTTGATCTAAAAGATCAATAACCCGGATCAATCCTTTCATTCTTAACCCTAGACCGACCCCAACTACCCAAACCCTAAATCATTATTCTCTGACCTTGCTGCCTCGCTTTCCCTTTCCACTCTCTTGTCTCTCAATCTCACAAACCAAATCAATCAAAGAGCCTTGCACTAATTCGTGAAAGGTCACAAATAGATCATAGATTCATATCCTTTGCCTTTTGAATCCGCAAATCTCGTTAGGTTATTTCCCATTTCATTATCAAAACTCGAAATCCCCAAATCTAAAACCCCAGAATTAGAGACGAAAGTTCAAATTTTCTGGTTCCTCTTATGTTCTTTCAAATTGAACTATGCATGAAGCTTTTCTCCGAACTCATCATCATTATTCGTCGTCTAGAGGTCAGACGCAATGAACCTATGATCTGGTGTTGATCTTTTAGTTGTATGAAAATGTCGAATCCAACAATAATATCTTTTCCTGGTACATCAGAGCCTATCATCTTGGTTCTGCACTTCAATCCTGGAAATAAACTCACTCTTTTCTCCCGCTTAGCCAAGGCCAAATATTTTTCCATGTTTGACCTTAAATCTAGATTTTGGCAATTGGCAATCCACCCTGGAGAAATAGCCAAAACAGGATTTTGTATCCCCGATCATCACTTCCAATGGAAAGGCATGCCTTTCGGATTAAAAAATGTACCCTCTTTTTTCCAAAAAGCCATGATAAAGATATTCCATCCCATCCTTCATACCTCTTTAGTTTACATTGATGGCATCCTGTTATTTAGTGATATAGTAGAGTAACATGTTGACATGCTTCATCAATTTGAGGCATTGGTAATATAGTACGAGATCATGATTTTAGAAAAAAAAATTGGTTCTTGCTCAAAAGGAGATTGATTTTCTTGGAATACATTTTGTCCAAGGTGCATACAGTCCAGGACCACATATATGTCAGGAACTACTCAAATTTATTGATACCAGCCTCACAATAAAGCAGATCCAACAGTTCTTGGGTGTAGTAAATTATGTAAGAGATTTCATCCCAAATATCTCTACATAAATTTCTCCGCTCACGAATATGCTCAAGAATAATGCTCCGTCACGGGGAAAGGAACAATATCACGACCCGAAATTCCCACCGTCGGGAGCGTGATTGAGCCTAACATTTCACTTGCTAGGCAAGCCAACCTTAGAGATCATTAAACCATTTCTTAACCCTTTAAGTGATTTACAACAAATAAGCCACAATAAGTTAAAAAGAGTGCGAAAATCCATAACAGTCTTAACATTTATACACAACTACTTAAAAACTTGAGTCATAATCCACGAGCATTCTAGAATTTACTACAAATACAAGTCTAAAAGAAGTACAACTGTTTGAATAAAAGAAAACATCAAACAGAAAGGATAGACAGTGACTTCAAGTCTTGTGAACACCGATTGGACTACCTTGAGTGTCCGTTCAGATGAAGGCAGCAACTAACTCAGGGTCGACGCGGTCCAATACCAAAATATGCACAGAAAGTGTTGATAAGTTGGTATTTTACCACCTTATATCCTCTTGAAACTTAGGTTTTTGTATGATTGTTTTTGAGAAACTAAGGCATTTATTGAGGTTTATTGGCATATTTCACGTGTCAAGTGATTTAGAGGTGACGTTGAAGAAATCATGTGAAAACGAGTCAAAAAGAAGCTAAATGGACCATGGAAATCTGCCCAGTGAATTTGTAACGACCCGACCGGTCATTTTATGTTATTGGACCCCGTTACTCTATCTAAGTCTTCCCATAGCGGCTTCTTGTGATTTGTGACTTGCGGGGACTGGTGGATCATGATTTGGAAATGTTTTGAGCAATATAGGAACACTTGGTTCCATAAGGTTGGCCTATTTGGCCAAGTTTGACTTCAGTCAACATTTTTAGCAAACGACTGTGGAATCGAGTTCCGCCAGTGTCACTGGCTTCGTATGATGATTTTGGACTTGAGCGTATGTTCGGCTCGGGTGTTCGATGATCCGGGAGCATTTCGGCGCCCGAAATAGAAATCAGGATTTCCTTATGTTTGAAATTTGGTTTGGGACGTAATTTTATGATATCAGGGTCCGAACGGAACTCCAAGACCGATAATAGTTCCGTTATGTCATTTATGACTTGTATGCAAAATTTGAGGACATTCTGAGTAGTATAGGCCCGTTCGGTGCATTGAAGTGAATTCTAGAATCTTAAGTTCTTAAGCTTGATTCAATTTGGTTTTGGGGTTGAATTCTGAGTTTTGTGGTTGTTTTTCACGTTCCGGAAGTTCGAGCGAGTCCGTATCATGAATACAGACTTGCCGGTGCCTTTGGACGGGGTCCCGAGGGGCTCGGGTGAGTTTTGGACCCCGGGAGCTAAGTTGGGAAAACCAGATTTTTGCTGTCTGGTTTCCTTTTTCGCGATCGCAGAAGGTGGGTCGCGATCGCGGAGAAGGAATTTGGCTGGGCTGCTGATTGTTCTTTGTGATCGCAACTTCCTCTTTACGATCACGGAAGGTTGGACTCCATGCCTCCCCATCCTCGCGATCACATAGTGTCTAGTAAGGGCCGGGCACAGTCGTTCTTCGCGATCGCAGAGGTCTAGCCAGTTTTTCTTCGCGATCGCAGGGCCTTTGTCGCGATCGCAGAGGTCTGTCCAGTTGGCCTTCGCGATCGCAGGGCCTTTGTCGTGATCGCAGTGAAGGAATTACTGGGCAGTTTTATTAAATACGGGACTTAGCCTATTTCCTCAATTTTCATCTTCCTCCTCAAGTATTTAGAGAGCTTTTCAAGGAACTTTCCACCATTGTTATTGAGGTAAGTAAATTCCATGGTTTTACTAAGTTTCAACATCATTTCCTAGCTAATTCTCTCTTCTAAATAATCAATTTTTGAAATTTGGTAGTAAATTAGGGCTTATGGGAGAATTGGGAATTATCCGTTCTAAGCCATGAATTCATGTATAAATCACGTAATTATGATCCTTAGGTTTCGGGTAAGTGATTCCTTCGAGAATTTTGGAAATCCGAGCGCGTGGGCCCGGGGTTGATATTCCAAAATCCTTCAAGAATGCCTAATTTTGGGTTTATTGGTTGATTCTTCTTCTTTGAACTTAAATTGATTAAATTACGCTATATCTGGCTAGTTGTGAGCCGTCGAGGGTAGACCTCGGAGATTTCGGGCGCATCCTTTATTCGAGGGGTGATTTCGTCACGAGGTGAGTCTCCTTTCTAACCTTGTAAGAGGGAATTGTCCCCCTAGGTACTCTAAATGCTATGTGTACTTGTTTGGGGGCTACGTACGCACCAAGTGACAAGAGTCCATACGTAGCGGCTATTATTATTGTGTCCGGGTAGTTAGTCCACAACATGTTCATTTGTTCTTCCTTGTCCTGATATATATATGTTTTGTACTCCTGTTGTGCATAGCAATATTTCATCTAAAAGATTTCGTGATACTTGACTCAGAGTAATTGTATTTGTGTATCAATGGGATCGGGCCGTACGCCACGGCGGACTTGCGAGTGTTTTGTACCTATATTGGGATCGGGCCGTACGCCACGGTGGATTTGAGAGTGATTATACCTATATGGGATCGGGCCGTATGCCATGGAAGAGTGAGAGGTACTTGTATACGTATATGTGATCGGGCCGTACGCCACGACGGGTTTGGAAGGTACTTTATGGGAGCGGGTCGTACGCCACGGCGGATCTAAGACTTGGTTATTATTGGTTCATTCTGGTGGTCCTACCCTTGAAAGCGCGTTATTGCTTAATTCAGTAGTTGTTTGGATTTGTGCTCTTGATATGTACTTATTGCTTATTTCCTTACATGTCTACTGTATTTCATTATATTCTATCATATGTTATTACTGTTGGACCTTAGTGAGTATCGAGTCGACCTCTCGTCACTACTTCTTCGAGATTAGACGGGATACTCACTAGGTACATATTTATTTAATATGTACTCATGCTCCACTTGTGTACTTAACTATACAGGTACTGAGGTCGGTGCTTTTGGTTATTATACCGGAGATAGATCCTGAGCTAGTGGACTCGACTTCACGGTGAGCTGCTTCTTCTGGCGGTTTCCAGCAGTCCCATGGAGTTTTCCTTTTGTGGTTTCCCGTCTATTTCATTCAGACAGTGGGATTGTCTATATTATCTTTTGGTTATTTTGTTAGCATGCCCGTGACACTAGTTCCAGGCACACACACGTAGTGTTTATTTTGGGTTTTGGGTTGTATATTCATATATATGCTTATCTTTTGGCCCACGCATCGTTACATCTTTATTACTTATCACCAGGTTATCATTTTTGGATATCATGTTTAAAACTGTTTAAAACCGATAAATGTTGGAATACTTAATAAATTGGAAAGGATAACACTTAGTGATTTTGTGTTGGCTTGCCTAACCCCCGCAGTTGGGCGCCATCACGACCTGAGTTAGGATTTGGGTCGTGACAGAATTACCCTTCGCAAATCGCGAAGGTCCATCGCGCGCGAAGCATCAGAAAGATGGACCTTCGCAAACGCGTAGTATACATCGCGAACGCGAAGCTGCGAAACTCAAACAATCTCGAACGCGTAGGGATAATCGCGAACTCGAAGCTTAAAGAAACAAACCTTCGCGAACGCGATGAATAAATGGGCAGAAAAGACTGGGCAGTTCTGCAATATCACTGCTTTGACCCCAAACCATTTAATACACGACCTAGCAAATCTTTGGCTTATTTTCAGTTTTTAGACTAGAGAGAACAAGTTTTGGAAGCTAGGGTTCTTGCACACACACTTGGGTCTTGAAGATTTGAAGCTTATGGTTGAGAACTTCTTACTCATTTATGCTTATTTCTTCATTTCCTTGCTTTGTATTGAATATTTTTGAGTGTGTAGTATTTTTTTTCCAACACTTGAATCTTGTTTATGGGAATATTCATGTTTAAAGTGTGGATTAAATACCTTGTTGTGCTTATGTATTGAACGATTTTTATTTATTATGAAGTGAGTTGTTGTTTCTTTAATTATTCTTGTTCTTTAATGTTTCCAAAGGGATTAACTAACCCTAGGACTCGCCCATTAACTTCGAATTAATTTTGGGAAAGATTATTAGGGGTTGGAAAAGATTAATTAACAAGAACTTGAGGCTTTAACCCTCATTTTATAGATTCTACCTAGGGATAGGATTGAACTACACTTAGTCATATCCGGGTGTGCTTAATATCTTAATTGTTTTAGGGATAATTCAATTAGGAAGTCTTGTTAGTCTTCAGAAGAAGCTAATATAGAATTTTTACCCGTGGCTAAACATAAACTCGCTCATATGTAAAATCGTAAAATACATTGGATCGTTACTTGAGTGTAATTCCCGATGCATCCATACTTGTAGCCATTGATCATTTTACTTGCTTTCTAGGTTAGTTTACATTTTTCCATTTAGCTATAATACTATCACAACCAAATTCTGAGTGTTTGGCATTGCATAACATGCGATAATTCTCTTACATGCCTAATCGCCTACATATTGTTCTTTGTGGGATTCGACCCCGACTCATTGTTGGGTAATTATATTGCATGCGACCGTGTCCATTGACTTTTTTGTGATGAACCTAAGGGGTCATCTTATGTGAATCTAATTTCGACTGTGCTATGAGGCCCCGAAAGCCTCCGTTCATCTCACCTCGATGTGCGTGCACATCCCGGGTGCGTAGCCGGGAAGCCCTTATGTAAAAATTTGATTAAGAGTTGAATTTATAATAATTAATTAAATAAACTTGACTCTTGTCAACATGTTTGGTAAACGGACCCGGATCCGTGATCTGACGGTCCCGGAAGGTTCGTAGGAAATTATGGGACTTGGGCGTATGCCCGGAATCGAATTCCGAGGACCCAAGTTTGAGAAATGAATTTGTAAAGAAAATTGTTTTATGAAAATATTAAAGGCTTATGAAAATGAACCTTGATGTGAAACCTGTGCTACTGGGCCCGTATTATGATTTCGCAGCCCGGAACAAGTTCAATATGTGTTATTTAAGTTATATGTGAAATTTGGTAAGAAACGGACTTGATTTGATGGGTTTCGGATCAAAATGAGAAAATTAGAGTTAATGAAGTTTTGAGAAATCTCATAGAATTTGAAATTTGGTTTGGAATGTGATTTATGTTCCCGAGGTCCGAATGAAATTCTGAGACCGAGAACAGTTCCGTTATGTCATTTATCACTTGTCTGCAAAATTTGAAGTCATTCAGAGTAGCATAGGCCTGTTCGGCACAATGAAGTGAATTTTAGAATTCTTAAGTTCTTAAGTCGATTCAATTTGGTATTTGGGGTTGAATTTTGAGTTTCGTTGTTGTTTTCCATGTTCCGGAAGTTCGAGCGAGTCCGTATCATGAATACAGACTTGTTGGTATATTTGGAGGGGGGCTCGGGTGGGCCCAGGTGCCTCTCGGACACCACACGAGGCCAAAAACCAGCAAAAACAACTGTTGGTGCAGTTGTTGCTGGTGTGACCGCAGGTGCGGTTGCCCAGCCGCAGGTGCAGGACCGCTCCTGCGGTCCCAGCCTCGCAAGTGCGGATCATCCACTTGTGCGGAACAAATTCTACAGGAGCGGGTCCGCTGGTGCGGAAACCCCTCCGCAGGTGCGATCCTCATCCCCCTTGCCCAAATTCCGCAGGTGCGAGCTCCAGGCCGCAGACGCGGGACCACAGGTGCAGTCAAAGGGCCGCAGGTGCGGAAGTCGCTGTAGCCAGCAGTGTATAAGTGCCAATTTCGGGTTCTTCCTCATTTTTCACATTCAAACTCCATTTAAAGGCTTAGGAGCTTGAGAAAAACCTGCCACAACCAGTTCCAGTAAGAGGTAAGTAAAACCCCATAACTTTCTAACTTTAGCATTAATTCCTAGTTAAATTCCCTAATAAATTATCTAAAAATCATAGAATTAGGTAGTAAGGGTTTTGTGATTTTCCATTCTAGGCCATGAATTCGAGTAGAAATCACACCTTAATGATCCTTAGGCTATGGGTGAGTGATCCCTTCAAGAATTTTCGGGACTTGATCATGCGGGACCGAGGTTGAAATTTGGAAATTTTTCAAGAATAGCGATTTTATTGAATAACTAGGATAACTTCTCGCTTTGTGCATGCATTGATGTTATTGTATACCTTTTGGCTAGTTTCGAGTCCTCGGGGGTAGAGTTTGGAGTTTCGGGCGGAATTGTGGTCCGAGGAGTAGATTCGACACAAGGTGAGTCTCCTTTCTCACCTTGTAAGAGGGAATTGTCCCCATAGGTGATGTATATGCTATGTGTAAATTGTTTGGGGGCTACGTATGCGCCAAGTGACGAGAGTTCGTATGTAGCGGCTATTATTGTTATGTCCGGGGTAGTTAGGCCCACATCATGCCTTGTATGCTTTCTAGTAATGCCTTATATGCTTTTCTCGTAATGCCTGATATTTTTTCCTTGTAATTCTTTATATGTTTTATTGTGACGCCTTATGGACTATGAGATTATGTTTTGTATAGTGTTGTTCCCCTGAGGCTTTATGGAAAATTGTTGAAAGGCAATTAATTTTGTTATGGAAAGTAAGTATTGTAAGATATTGGGATCGGGCCGTACGCCACAGCAAGTTTGAGAGTGAGTATGTCTATATGGGATCGGGTCGTACGCCACGGCAAAGTTGAAAGGAAATTGTGAAATATATGGGATCGGGCCGTACTCCACGACAGTGTTGAAAAGAAATTGAAATGAATATGGGATCGGGCCGTGCGCCACGGTAGTGTTGAAAAGTTATTGAATATATATGGGATCGGGCCGTACGCCACGACAGTGTTGAGAAGTATTTGTGATATATATATGGGATCGGGCCGTACGCCACGGCAGTGTTGAGAAATACTTGAGATACATATGGGATTGGGTCGTACGCCACGGCGAGTTTAGAAGGTACCTTATGGGAGCGGGACGTACACCATAGCGGAGCTCAGAATTTGTGATTATTGTTTCGTTCGGTGGTTTAACCCTTGAAAGTGCTTTATTGTTTAGTTCAGCAATTGTTTGGATTTCTGCTCTTTATATGTATACTTGTTTCTTATTTCCCTGACATGCCTACTGTATTTCGTTATATTCTATCATATGTTATTACTGTTGGACCTTAGTGAGTATCGAGTCAACCTCTCGTCACTACTTCTTCGAGTTTAGGTGGTCACTGGGTACATATTTATTTAATATGTACTCATGCTGCACTTTCTTTTCTTTTCTATACTTGACTGTACAGGTCCGGAGGCTGGTACGTCTGATTATGAGGCCGGTGCTAGATATTGATAGTGTGGTCATACTTCACGGTGAGCTGCTTTCCCCGCGACTTCCTAGCAGCACCCTGGAGTTCTTTTGTTATATTCTCTGTCCATTTCACTCAGACTGAGACTCTGTATATATTGTAGTCATTGTATATTCAGTAGTTGCCCATGACACTCGTGACACTAGTTCCTGGCACACACGCGTAATGTATGTATATTTTGGGTTTTGGGTTGTATAGCTATGTATATGTTTTATTTCAGCCTTGTATTTACTATGGTTTTTCCTGCAACTAAAGGCTAGTACCATGTTAGATGTTTAAAAATTGGTAATTATTGACTTGTTTAATCAAAATGGGAAGGGTAACACTTAGTGTAATTTGTGTTGGCTTGCCTAACCCCGTCGTTGGGCGCCATCACGACCCGGATTAAGATTTTGGGTCGTGACAACGTGGTATCAAAGCACTAGGTTCACGTAAGTCTCACGAGTCACGGGCAGGCCTAGTAGAGTCTTGCGGATCCGTACGGAGACGTCTGTACTTATCTTCAAGAGGCTATGGGTGTTTGGAGAATTCCCCTTATTCATATCCTATCGTGGAATCTATGATGTACTCAAACTTATTCTTCTATTCTCTCACAGATGGTGAGGACGTGTGCGTCCAATGTTCCTGGTCCGGGAGAGGCCGCTGCCCCGGCTGCCCAAGGTCGGGGTAGAGGCAGGGGTAGAGCACCTGCTCGAGGCAGGAGACGAGGGCGTCCCAGAGCTAGACCAGTGGCACCACCAGAGGACCCTATTATGGAGGAGCAGGATGAGGTTCCTCCAGTAGCACCTGCTCCAGGGGATTTCATGACGGGGCCAAGCTTCCAGGAGGTCATGGGCCGTATGCTGAGATTCATGGACACTATGTCTCAGGCTGGTTTATTTCCAGCCGACCCTCCTACTTCTTAGGCGGGAGGGGGAGTCCAGACTCCTACCGCTCAGGCCACAGGTCAGGGAGCAGTAGAACGTCATATCCCGGGCACACCGCCTGTGGGAGGGGTTCAGCCCGTGGTAGCAGCCCCAGAGCCCAGGCCAATTGCAGAAGGTGACCAGCAGAAGATGTTGGATAGATGGACCCGACTTCGCCCTCCAATCTTTGGGGGTGAGCGGGAAGAGGATGCTCAGGATTTTATTGATAGGTGCAGAGGCAGACTGCACAACATGAGGATTTTGGAGTCCCATGGAGTGGATTTCACCACATTTCAGTTAGAGGGCAGAGCTCACAGGTGGTGGCAGTCATATATTCACAGCAGACCAGCAGATTCTCCTCCTGTCCCTTGGGACCAGTTCGCTCAGCTATTTCTAGACAG
Source organism: Nicotiana undulata (assembly GCA_005239495.1). Lineage (NCBI taxonomy): Eukaryota > Viridiplantae > Streptophyta > Magnoliopsida > Solanales > Solanaceae > Nicotiana > Nicotiana undulata. Next base: position 17,337 of record ML268184.1, read on the forward strand.
ATACATTCCACCTTCTGAGAAGGAGGAGCTACGGGGTTAGTTTGAGCGACTAGAGAAAAGGCAGATGTCAGTGACTGATTATGAGGATAGATTCTCCGAGTTGTCTCGCCATGCCCTTATGATATTGCCTACTGATGCCGAGAGGGTGCGACGGTTTGTGTCAGGCTTGTATCCAGGTATTAAGGTCTCTATGGCCAGAGAGGTAGAGATGGGTACCCCATACCATCTTGTAGTCGAGATAGCTCGACGGATTGAGGGTTACCGTATGAGGAGCAGGGAGCAGGGTCAGCCAGGTCAGCAGGGTCAACATGACAAGAGGGCCAGGTTCACAGGGGACTTCAGGGGTGCTCCGGCTAGGGGTAGAGGTCAGCTCGGAGGTGGCCAGTTCAGTAGGCCTTCATATTCAGCACCTCCACTACCTCCCGGGGGTTTTTCAACGATGCCTCAGTTCGGCGATATGCTAGAGCGTTCCTATCATCCCCCAGCCACCTAGGGTGCACCCAGTAGTTATTCCATCCATAAGAGATCCTCTAGTTCTTATTTCAGTGCCTAACCTGAGGGTTCACATCGCCCTCCGTATATCCAGGGATCTTCCTCATTCGGGCAGCGGGCTGTAGCACCAGGAGGTTGTTTCGAGTGTGGGGAGCCGGGTCATACGTGGAGGTATTGTCCCAGGTATCGGGGCAAGGCAGTGCAACAGAGTTATCAGCCGAGGAGTTCAGCACCAGCAATCCGGCCGCCTCGAGGTGGAGGACAGGTCAGTAGGGGTCGTCTTAGAGGGGGAGGCCAGTCAGGAGGAGGTCACTTAGTTCCTGTTCTCTCTGGGGGAGTTCAGTCTTCAGGAGCCTCAGCCAGATTTTATGCCATTCCGGCCAGATCAGATGTAGTGGCCTCAGACGCCGTGATCACTGGTATTATCTCAGTATGTGGTAGGGAGGCTTCGGTACTATTTGATCCAGGATCCACGTATTCATATGTTTCCGTACTATTTGCTCATTTTCTGGATACCCCTCGTGAGTCCTTGTGTTCTCCTGTATATGTGTCCACTCCTGTGGGTGATTCTTTGGTGGTAGACCGAGTCTACCAGTCTTGTGTGGTCACTTTCTGAGGTTTCGATACCAGAGCAGATCTTTTATTACTAGATATGATTGATTTTGAGGTTATACTAGGCATGGATTTTCTATCTCCTTATCATGCTGTGTTAGATTGCCATGCCAAGACAATCACTTTAACCATGCCTGAGTCGGCTAGACTAGAATGGAAAGGTTCTTCCGTTAGTGCCTCCAGCCAGATCATTTCCTTCATAAAGGCTCGGCATATGGTTGAGAAGGGTTGTTTGGCTTACCTTGCTTATGTGCTAGACACCACCGCCGAGTCTCCTACCATTGATTCAGTGCCTGTTGTTCGAGAGTTTCCGGATGTGTTTCCTTCGGATCTTATAGGCATGCCTCCAGATCGAGATATTGACTTATGTATTGATTTGGCTCCAGATACCCAGCCTATTTCCATTCCCCCTTATCGTATGGCTCCTAAGGAGCTAAAGGAGTTGAAGGAGCAGCTTGAGGAGTTGTTGGCTAAGGGGTTCATCAGGCCGAGTGTGTCGCCGTGGGGTGCCCCAGTCTTATTTGTGAAGAAGAAAGATGGGTCTATGCGGATGTGCATTGACTATCGCTAGCTAAATAAAGTGACCGTCAAGAATAAGTATCCTCTGCCGCACATCAATGATTTGTTTGATCAGTTACATGGTGCTCGAGTGTTTTCCAAGGTTAACTTGAGATCAGGTTATCATCAGTTGAGGATTCGGGCTTCAGATGTTCCGAAGACTGCATTTCGTACCAGATATGGCCATTATGAGTTCCTGGTGATGTCCTTTGGTTTAACTAATGCTCCAGCAGCATTCATGCACTTGATGAATAGGGTATTCAGGCCGTATATTAATTCCTTCGTCATCGTCTTCATTGATGACATCTTGATTTATTTGCGGAGCCTGGGAGAGCACGAGCAGCACTTGAGAGTTGTGCTTCAGACCTTGCGAGAACAAAAGCTATATGCTAAGTTCTCCAAGTGTGAGTTTTGGTTAGAGTCTGTGGCATTTCTGGGGCATGTGGTATCTGGAGAAGGTATCAAGGTTGATCCTCAGAAGATTGAGGCGGTTCAGAGTTGGCCGCGTCCTACTTCAGCTACAGAGATCAGGAGTTTCTTGGGCCTAGCAGGCTATTATCGCCGATTCGTGGAGGGGTTCTCCTCTATTGCAGCCCCACTGACCAGATTGACTCAGAAGAATGCCCCGTTTCGGTGGTCCGACGAGTGTGAGGCGAGCTTTCAGAAGCTCAAGTCAGCTTTGACCTCAGCACCAGTTCTGTCATTGCCTTTCAGTTCTGGGATGTATACTGTGTATTGCGATGCTTCATGCGTTGGGTTGGGGTGTGTGCTGATGCAGGATGGCAGGGTTATTGCTTATGCTTCGCGACAACTGAAGGTTCATGAAAAGAATTACCCTGTGCACGATTTGGAGTTGGCGGCGATTGTTCATGCTTTGAAGATATGGCGGCATTATCTATATGGTGTATCTTGTGAGGTCTATACTGACCACCGCAGCCTGCAGTACTTGCTTAAGCAGAGGGACCTTAACTTGAGGCAGCGGAGATGGCTTGAGTTGTTAAAAGATTATGATCTCACTATTTTATATCACCCGGGCAAGGCGAATGTAGTAGCAGATGCTTTGAGCAGGAGGGCAGCGAGTATGGGTAGCTTGGCCTACATTGCAGCTGAGGAGAGACCTTTAGCCTTGGACATTCAGTCCTTGGCCAATCGCCTTGTGAGATTGGACCTTTCAGAGCCTCGTCGAGTTTTGGCTCATGTAGTTGCTCAGTCTTCATTGTTGGGGGAGATTAAGGATCGACAGTTTGATGATCCATGCCTTGCAGAGCTTCGGGATGCAGTGGTCCAAGGCAGGGCCAAGGAGGTTACTTTGGGCGAGGATGGTGTCTTGAGGCTCCAGGGCCGTTTATGTGTTCCTAATATTGATGGCTTGAGGAAGAGAATTTTAGAAGAAGCCCACAGCTCTCGGTATTCTGTTCATCCGGGTGCAACGAAGATGTACCGTGATTTGAAGATGCTCTATTGGTGGAGGCGGATGAAGAAATATATAGTGCAGTATGTGGCTAGGTGTTTCAATTGTCAGCAGGTCAAGTACGAGCACCAGAGACCAGGAGGCCTGTTTCAGCAGATGCCCATTCCTGAGTGGAAATAGGAGCGCATCACCATGGACTTTGTGGTTGGGTTGCCTCAGACTTTGCGGAAGGTTGACGCGGTTTGGGTCATTGTTGATAGATTGACCGAATCGGCGCATTTCATTCCTGTGGCTACTACTTATACGACAGAGAGGCTGGCTCAGATTTACATTCGAGAGATTGTCCGATTGCATGAAGTGCCGGTGTCTATTATATCAGATCAAGGTCCTCAGTTCACCTCGCACTTCTGGAGAGCATTGCACAGTGAGATGGGCACTCAGATAGATCTCAGCTCAGCATTTCACCCTCAGACAGATGGTCAGTCGGAGCGTACGATTCAGATTTTGGAGGATATGCTCAAGGCTTGTGTGATTGACTTTGGCGGTCAATGGGACCAGTTCTTGCCTTTGGCGGAGTTTGCATACAATAACAGTTATCAGTCCAACATCGAGATGGCTCCATTCGAGGCTTTATATGGTCAGTGATGTCGTTCTCCGATTGGGTGGTTTGAGCCTGGCGAGGCCAAGCTATATGGTACAGATCTGGTGAGAGATGCCTTGGAAAAGGTGCAGATTATTCAAGAAAGGCTCCGTACAGCACAGTCTAGGCAGAAGAGCTACGCGGATCAGCGGGCACGTGATGTGACATTTATGGAGGGAGATAAGGTTATGTTGAAAATTTCGCCGATGAAGGGCGTTATGAGATTCGGGAAGAAGGTCAAGCTGAGCCCCAGGTTTATAGGCCCTTTCGAGGTGTTGAGGCGAGTCGGGGAGGTTGCTTATGAGCTCGCTTTACCTCCCGCCTTATCAAGAGTTCATCCGGTATTTCATGGATCCATGCTCCGGAGATATCATGCCGATTTCTCTCACCTGATTGATTTCAACACTATTCAGTTAGATGAGAAGTTGGGCTTCAAGGAGGAGCCAGTTGCTATTATTGATAGGCAAGACCGCCAGTTGAGGTCTAAGAGAATTTCTGCCGTAAAGGTCCAGTGAAGGGGCCAACCAGTCGATGAGGTGACCTAGGAGTCCGAGGAGGACATGCGTAGCCGGTATCCACAGCTATTCGGCACTTCAGGTATGATTCTACGTCCGTTCGAGGACGAACGTTTGTTTTAGAGGGGGAAATTGTGATGACCCTAAGGGGTCATCTTATGCGAATCTAATTTTGATTGTGTTCCAAGGACCCGAAAGCCTCCGTTAATCTCACCTCGATGTGCGTGCACAACCCGGGCGCATAGCCGAGAAGCCCTTATGTAAAAATTTGATTAAGAGTTGAATTTATGATAATTAATTGAATAAAGTTGACTATGGTCAACATGTGTGGTAAACAAACCCGTATCCGTGATCTGATGGTCCCGGAAGGTCCGTAGGAAATTATGGGGCTTGGGCGTATGCCCGGAATCGAATTCCGAGGACCCAAGTCTGAGATATGAATTTTTAAAGAAAATTGTTTTATAAAAATATTAAAGTCTTATGAAAATGAACCTTGATGTGAAATCTCTGCCGCCAGGCCCGTATTATGATTCGGAGCCCGGAACAGGTTCAATATGTGTTATTTAAGTTATATGTGAAATTTGGTAAGAAGCGAACTTGATTTGATGGGTTTCGGATCAAAATGAGAAAATTAGAGTTAATGAAGTGTTGAGAAATCTCATAGAATTTGAAATTTGGTTTGGAATGTGATTTTATGTTCCCTAGGTCCGAATGAAATTCTAAGACTAGGAACAGTTCCGTTATGTCATTTATGACTTGTTTGCAAAATTTTAAGTCATTCTGAGTAGCATAGGCCCGTTCGGCGCAATGAAGTGAATTCTAGAATTCTTAAGTTCTTAAGTTGATTCAATTTGGTATTTGGGGTTGAATTTTGAGTTTCATTGTTGTTTTCCATGTTCCGGAAGTTCGAGCGAGTTCGTATTATGAATACATACTTGTTGGTATATTTGGACGGGGGCTCGGGTAGGCCCAGGTGCCTCCCGGACACCACACGAGGCCAAAAACCAGCTAAAACAACTGCTGGTGCAGCTGGTGCTGGTGTGACCGCAGGTGCGGTTGCCCAGCCGCAGGTGCGGGACCGCTCCTGCGGTCTCAGCCTCGCAGGTGCGGATCCTCCGCTGGTGCGGAACATATTCTGCAGGCGCGGGACCGCAAGTGCGAAAGTTGCTGTAGCCAGCAGTGTATAAGTGCCAATTTCGGGTTCTTCCTCATTTTTCACTTTCAAACTCCATTTAAAGGCTTAGGAGCTTGAGAAAAACCTGCCACAACCAGTTCCAGTAAGAGGTAAGTAAAACCCCATAACTTTCTAGCTTTAGCATTAATTCCTAGTTAAATTCCCTAATAAATTATCTAAAAATCATAGAATTAGGTAGTAATTTTAGGGTTCTTTAGGATTTTTTGATTTTCCATTCTAGGCCATGAATTCGAGTAGAAATCACACCTTAATGATCCTTAGGCTATGGGTGAGTGATCCCTTCAAGAATTTTCGGGACTTTATCATGCGGGACCGGGGTTGGAATTTGGAAAATTTTCAAGAATAGCAATTTTAATTAATAACTAGGATAACTTCCCGCTTTGTGCACGCATTGATGTTATTGTATACCTTTTGGCTAGTTGCGAGTCCTCGGGGGTAAGTTCGGAGTTTCGGGCGGAATTGTGGTCCGAGGAGTAGATTCGACACGAGGTGAGTCTCCTTTCTCACCTTGTAAGAGGGAATTGTCCCCATAGGTGATGTATATGCTATGTGTAAATTGTTTGGGGGCTACGTACGCGCCAAGTGACGAGAGTCCGTACGTAGCGGCTATTATTGTTATGTCCGGGTAGTTAGGCCCACATCATGCCTTGTATGCTTTCTCGTAATGCCTTATATGCTTTTCTCGTAATGCCTGATATGTTTTCCTTGTAATGCTTTATATGATTTATTGTGACGCCATATGTACTATGAGATTATGTTTTGTATAGTGTTGTTCCTCTGAGGCTTTATGGAAAATTGTTGAATGGCAAGGAATTTGTTATGGAAAGTAAGTATTGTAAGATATTGGGATCGGGCCGTACGCCACGGCAAGTTTGAGAGTGAGTATGTCTATATGGGATCGGGCCGTACGCCACGGCAGAGTCGAAAGAAAATTGTGAAATATATGGGATCGGGCCGTACGCCACGGCAGTGTTGAAAAGAAATTGAAATCAATATGGGATCGGGCCATGCGCCACAGCAGTGTTGAAAAGTAATTGAATATATATGGGATCGGGTCGTACGCCACGGCAGTGTTGAGAAGTATTTGTGATATATATATGGGATCGGGCCGTACTCCATGGCAGTGTTGAGAAATACTTGAGATACATATGGGATCGGGCCGTACGCCACAGCGAGTTTAGAAGGTACCTTATGGGAGCGGGCCGTACGCTACGACGGATCTAAGAATTTGTGATTATTGTTTCATTCGGTGGTTTTACCCTTGAAAGTGCTTTATTGTTTAGTTCAGCAATTGTTTGGATTTCTGCTCTTTATATGTATACTTGTTACTTATTTCCCTGACATGCCTACTGTATTTCGTTATATTCTATCATATGTTATTACTGTTGGACCTTAGTGAGTATCGAGTCGACCTCTCGTAACTATTTCTTCGAGTTTAGGTGGTCACTGGGGACATATTTATTTAATATGTACTCATGCTGCACTTTCTTTTCTTTTCTGTACTTGACTGTACAGGTCCGGAGGCTGGTACGTCTGATTATCAGGCCGGTGCTAGATATTGATAGTGTGGTCATACTTCATGGTGAGCTGCTTTCCCGGCGACTTCCTAGCAGCACCCTGGAGTTCTTTTGTTATATTATCTGTCCATTTCACTCAGATTGAGACTATGTATATATTGTAGTCATTGTATATTCAGTAGTTGCCTATGACACTCGTGACACTAGTTCCTGGCACACACGCGTAGTGTATGTATATTTTGGGTTTTGGGTTGTATAGCTATGTATATGTTTTATTCCGGCCTTGTATTTACTATGGTTTTTCCTGCAACTCAAGGCTAGTACCATGTTAGCTGTTTAAAAATTGGTAATTATTGACTTGTTTAATCAAAATGGGAAGGGTAACACTTAGTGTAATTTGTGTTGGCTTGCCTAACCCCGTCGTTGGGCGCCATCACGACCCGGATTAAGATTCTGGGTCGTGACATTTTTAGTAGTGGATTTGGACGTCAACAAAATTGGCGCTGTTGCTGGGGAATAATTTGGCGTAATTTAGGTTGTTTGAGAAGTAAGCTTAAGTGCTTTGGTCCAAACTTGTGAATATTTGTGTAATTATTTTCTTACCTTGGTCTATTTTTCTTGTTTGTTTCTTAGTTTTTGAAAAATAAATGGCATCATATAACAAAAATTGGTCGGATGGTAGTTGTTCATACGTTGATGACCCTTGTCCTTATTGTGGAGGACCACACTCGTGGCAAAATTGTTTAAACTCTCTCGGCAGTGGCAGATCCAGGATTTTTAAATCATGGGTGTTTAACTATTTCATCTTAAAATTGCTATTAAGACGGGGTGCTTAGTTAATATATTTATAAATTTTATAGTTTTTTATATAAATGATAGTGTTTGGTTCCAATAGTAATGGGTGCTCAAGCACCCATAATCTATTATGTAGATCATCCCATATCTCCCGGGGGCGGATTGTGCGCACAATCTCAAACCCATGAGTGGATTATTCGTGATAAGTATGGTCGTCAAAATGGTCATTGGGATGATTGTGCTTATATGTCCTTCCCTTCCCCAGGCTCCCGCTATGATGATTCTACTTTTTTTGTGATGAAAATTATAGGGATGAGGAAGTGGCAGAAATTGAGCATGGTCAAAATTGAGAGTTCAAGCTCATGTTAGAATGTCTACTTGAAGGAGGAAACAAAGAGCAAAATGCCTTGGAGGAGATTTTGGAGAATAGTCTCCAAAATGACTTGGCGCTTGAAAGGTTGCACTCACAAATGGGAGAAATTCTTGAAGCTTTAGAGGTCCAAAAATCCTCGGAAGTGAATGATAGCCAATAATCTTCCGTGGAGACTGAAGCCGAAAATCCTTCCTTGGCATTTGATCCAAACCAAGAAGAACTCTCAAATGCTCAACATGAGAAGATGATGCTCATGTTGGAGTCCATTCTTGAAAATGAGGAGAAGCACAACTTCGCACTCGAGGACTTGAAGCAAGTCTTGACTCAAAATGATGAGGATATCCGCACTTTGGAAAAAAAAATGAAAATATTGGTTGATGCTCACTATGCCCACCAACTTGAGAGTGTGGAAAGAGATCAAGAAGAGTACGAATTCGACGAAGAAAGTGAGCTTTACTTTGAGGAATCAATAATTGAACATCCGCCAACCGACTCCAGGAGGGTTAGTGATGCCCAGAAAAAGATGAAACTAGAGTCAACCGGTGTAATTGAAAATATGGTTGAGATTGACTCTAGTCCGAGGGAAAAATAGGATGTCAATATCCGGAAAGAATTGCAATTTGGAGTTTTGGTGTCATATTCCAAGCATTTTTCAATATTGGAATTGTATGGTGATATGGGAATTGAACTACACAAGTCAACAGGGGAGTGAGGGGAGGAAAGACAAAGGCCATACGTTTTACAATTTGAGGGGCAAGGCAAAATGACATTCCTCACATGAAATCCAAGGAATGCAAAATGAAGAAATTAATGCTTGGCTTGATCATCTACTTACCACCCCCACCGCCCATGGTCACAAGCTTGATTCTAAGCTGGGTGCCCAGTTCATATCGTCTAAGTGGCAAGAAAAGTGGTAAAGTTAATCCGCATCGTACCACGACGTTAAATGCAGCGCTTGGTGGGAGGCAACCCTTCGTTTTCAAAAAGTTTGGTCATTTTTGAAATTTTCTTTTTTAGAATAGCTTAGTATATTGTTTTTGAGTAATCTGCCAAGTTTCACATTCTTTTGAGATGTTTTGAGCAAGTTTCATGGTCCGGGAAGTCCAAACCAGTAGCTGCTGAAAATTGCAGAAACCGAGCATCGCGTTCGCGACAGCTCAACGCGTTCACGATCAATGGACTTTTCTAATTCTTCGCGTTCATGCGGACTCACTCGTGTTTGCGACTATTGGTCAGATTTATTCTTTGCGTAGGAAAAGATACGCTCGCATTTGCGTAGGGTCAGGTAAGTTAAATTGCTAAAAACACTGGAAACGAGCACTTGACCCCTCTTTCCTCAAAGATTAGTTTCTTCTACTTCTTAAGCCCCCAAAAATCAAATCATCCATAATCTTCAAGTCTCTTGCGATTTTCCATCTCCATTTGCAAGGTATGTGATGTTCTCTCTTGTCTCTTAAATCTTTATTCTCTTTCTTGGTGTAAAGCAATAGAAGAACAACCATGGTTATTTTGTGCCTATGGTTCAAATTTTGAGTTTTAATTGTAAATATTGGGTGTGAAATTTGTTGTGCTTGCTGGGTGAGGTTGGTTGAGTGAAGATGTGTGATTGTCAGTGTAAAATTTTGGGCAAGATGTGTGCCAAAGTTGATTCAAAAACGAGAAGGAAAAGAGGGCACATACACTGTTTCACAAAATGCCTGAAAGAAAATTTGGACTGGGCGATGTAGATGACCTTTGCGAACGCGAAGGCCAAAATCTGGGAAATTTGTCCACCAACACTTGAATATTTAAGTGTGTAGTATGTTTTTCCAACACTTGAATCAACTTTATTGGAATATCCATGTTTAAAGTCTGGATTAAATACCTCGTTGTGCTTATGTATTGAACGATTTTTATTTATTATGAAGTGAGTTGTTGTTTCTTTAATTATTTTTGTTCTTTAATATTTCCAAATGGATTAGCTAACCCTAGGACTCACCCATTAACTTCGAATTAATTTTGGTAAAGATTATTTGGGGTTGGGAAAGATTAATTAACAAGAACTTGAGGCTTTAACCCTTATTTTATAGATACTACCTAGGGATAGGATTGAACTATTTGTAGCCATATCCGGGTGTGCTTAATCTCTTAATTGTTTTAGGGATAATTCAATTGGGAAGTCTTGTTAGTCCTCAGAAGAAGATAATATAGAATTTTTAACCGTGGCTAATTAACATAAACTCGCTCATATATGTAAAATCGTGAAATACATTGGATCGTTACTTGAGTGTTTTTCGATGCATCCATATTTGTAGCCATTGATAATTTTACTTGCTTTCTAGGTTAGTTTACATTTTTGGATTTAGCTATAATACTATCACAACCAAATTCTAATTGTTTGGCATTGCATAACAAGTGATAATTCTCTTACATTCCTAATCGCCTACATATTGTTCTCTGTGAGATTCAACCCCGACTCGTAGTAGGGTAACTTATATTGCATGCGGCCGTGTCCATTTACTTTTTAGTAGTGGATTTGGACGCTATCAAGTATTGAGTGACGAGGCTAGGACAAGACACCTACAAACAAACCTATGCAGTACAACAATATAGACACCAATAGCAACAATGGAAGATACAAGGAAATAAATATTGGGAAGGGGACATGGTGGGGGAAATCAAAAGACAAAGATAACAACAGAAATAAGAACTTGATTATTCGATATACCTTAAACAGATAGAAACAAGGAAACACGATAAAGGAAAGTCCACGGCATCACCTTTCGTACTTTTACTCTCAACCTCACCATATGAAATAATAGAAACGGCACTACATCACCCTTCATGCATTGACTCTGTCATAACATGGCAAGACATCACCCTTCGTACATTATCACTCACAAATCAAGGCACGGCATCACCCTTCGTGCATTAAAGCTCACTCACGAAATATTTTCACGGCATCCCCCTTCGTGCTTTAACACTCTCCCTCACCAAAATAATAAACAATAACAACAAGGAGATATACATATCTAGAACAATTCTTACTTCAACATTTAGTTCCACAATATTGACCTTAACCTTGAGTATATACTAAATCAATACCAAATAACATAAAACATGATAAGATTTATCAACAGAACAGTCAACTAGTCTAAACGTAGATAGTATGATCAAGGAAGGCAACAATTACATGAATAAGACCCACTCGCATGCTATGACTCGACAACAACGCATAGATACTCGTCACTTTACCTATACGTTGTACCAAACATTCAAACACGTAGAAAATAGACAATTAATACCTAATCCCTAAAGCCAAGGTTAACCACGACACTTACCTCGCTCAAACAGCCAAATTCAAAGCTCAACCACCGCTTTTCGCTTCACAAAAGCCTCCGGACCAATAGAATCTAGCAATTACGAGCCAAACGATTCAATTTAAGCCTTAGGAACTACACATGATAGCAAAGGATTCAATTTAGGCCTTTTTGAAAAAGTCAACACCCGAGCCCGCTTGGTCCTAACCCGAAATTCGGACAAAAATCCGCTTAACCATTCACCCCATTCACCCCCGAGCACATATATATAATTGATTTTGGAATCTGACCTCAATTTGAGGTTTGAATCCCCAAATTTCGAAATCCCTAATTTCTACCCAAAAATCCCCAATTCCACCAAGAAAACCTTAGATTTTAGGATGAAATCTTGTAAAATGTAGTGATAGATTTAAAGAAGCTAGTTTAATATCACTTACCTATGATTTGGGGAAGAAATGGTCTTTGAAAAATCGCCTCTTATGTTTTGAAAATTTGAAGAACGGGAGAAATATTCCGTCTAATCACTTTAACACAACTGCAGATGTCGCATTTGCGACCTGCGAAGCTCGCAAATGCGAAGCCCTTCACACTTCTGTTGTCTTCGAAAATGCAAAGATAGGTTCGCAAATGCGACCTTGAATCTTCGCAAATGCAACTCAATGATCGCATTTGCGATCACTGCCCTTCCCAGACTCCCTTCGCAAATGCGAGGGAAAACTCGCAAATGTGAAAACTGCTGGTGCAGCTTCTCTTCGCATTTGCGATGAGAAGCTCGCAAATGCGAACCTGCTAGAGGTCGGAATTGTGATTCTCGATCTCGCAAATGCGAGATCAAAGGCCTGCAAAAACATCACATGCACCAACAGTGTTTTCCAACCCAATTTCACTCTGTAGCCTATCTAAAACTCAACCGAGCCCTCGAGGCTCTAAACCAAAAGTGCACACAAGTCTAAAAATATCATAAGAACTTGCTCGCGTGATCAAATTGCCAAAATAACACCTAGAACTATGAATTTAGCACCAAATCGAATTTAAGAAAACTTTGAAACTTCTAATTCCTCAACCGGACGTCCGAATCACGTAAAATCAACTCCGATTCTCACCAAATTTCACAAATAAGTCATAAATATTATTTTGGACATGTACCGGGCTTGGAATCAAAATATGGACCCATTATAAACAAGGAAAAACATCAATCAATTCTTAAAAATCATTAGATTTTCGGACTTTTAATTTTCAATAAAAATTCATAACTCAAGTTAGGGACCTTAGAATTTGGTTCCGGGCATATGCCCCGGTCCCATATTTCAATACGAAACTGTTGGGACCATCAAATACGGATTCGGGTTCATTCACGAAAAATGCTGACCGAAGTCAACTAAATGAAGTTTTAAGGCAAAAATTCCTTATTTTTATTAGTTTTTAACATATAAGCCTTTAGGCCAATACTCGGACTGCGCACACAAATCAAGGAAGGCTAAAGTAAGGTTCTAAAGGCTTCGAAACATAGAAATTGGTTTTAAAATATAAAATGACCTTTCGGGTCATCCCATTATCCACCTCTAAAAAATCCGTTCGTCCTCGAACGGACATAGAAAAGTACCTCAACTGGAGAATAGGTGGGGATATCTAGTCCACATGTTCGACTCGGACTCCCAAGTAGCTGCTTCGACGGGCTGACCTATCCACTGCACTTAGACTAAAGGATAACTCTTAGATCTCAACTGAGGAACCTGTCGGGATAGAATAGCCACCGGCTCCTCCTCATAAGTCAAATCCTTGTTCAACTGGACAGAGCTGAAATCTAATACGTGGGCCGGATCGTCGTGATACTTCCGGAGCATGGACACATAGAATATCAGAGGAACTGTTGATATCCCCAGAGGCAACACAAGCTTGTAAGCCACCTCTGCCACTCTCTCGAGAATCTCAAAAGGTCCGATGTATTTAGGGCTCAACTTGACCTTCTTCACAAACCACATGACACCCTTCATGGGTGATACCCGAAGCAACACTCTCTCCCCGACCATGAATGCCACATCCCGAACTCTACGGTCAGCATAACTCTTTTTCCTTGACTGAGCTGTGCGAAGTCTATCCTGTATAATCTTGACCTTATCCAACGTATCCTGTACTAGATCAGTACCCAACAACCGAGCCTCACTCAAACCACCCAACTAGCGACTGACACCGTATACCATATAATGCCTCATAGGGAGCCATCTGAATGCTCGACTGGTAGCTGTTGTTATAGGCGAACTTTGCAAGGGGCAAGAACTGGTCCCACAATCCCCCGAAGTCTATAACACATGCGCGAAGCATATCCTTCAAAATCTGAATGGTACGCTTGGGTTGCTCGTTCGTATGAGGATGGAATACTGTGCTCCACTCGACCCGTGTACCCAACTCACGTTGTACTGCCCTCCAGAAGTGCAAGGTGAACTACGTACCTCGATTACAAATGATAGACCCGGGCACACCGTGAAGACGGACGATTAGAAAAATGTAAATCTCTTCCAACCACTCCGAAGAATAGGTAACTTCCACATGAATGAAGTGCGCTGACTTAGTCAGCCTATCCTCAATGACCCAAACAACATCGAACTTCCTCTGAGTCCGTGGAAGTCCAACAACAAAATCCATTGTGATGCACTCCCATTTCCACTAAGGAACTCCATCTGCTGAAGAAAACCACTAAGTGTCTGATGCTCATACTTCACTTGATGACAATTTAGACATCGAGCTACATAAGCAACTATATCCTTCTTCATCCTCCTCCACTAATAATGCTGCCGCAAGTCCTAGTACATTTTGGCGGTGCCCGGTGAATAGAATACTGGGAACTGTGGGCTTCTTAAAGAATCAACTCACGAAGTCCATCCGCATTAGACACACAAACACGACCCAACATCCTCAAGACTCCGTCATCTCCAACAGTTTCCTGCTTGTCACTACCGTGCCGCACTATGTTCCTAAGGACCAAAAAATGAGGGTCATCATACTATCGATCTCTGATACGCTCAATCAAAGAAGACGGGGCGACCGTGCAAGCTAGAACACGGCTGGGCTCTGAAATATCCAACCTCACAAACTGGTTGGCCAAAGTCTGAACATCTTATGCTAGTGGCCTCTCACCGACTGGAATGAATGCAAGGCTGCCCATACTCACTACCTTCCTACTTAATGCGTCGGCCACCACATTGGCCTTCCCGGGAAGGTACAAGATGGTGATATCATAGTCTTTCAATAGCTCTAACCACCTCATCTGCCTCAAATTGGGATCCTTTTGCTTGAACAAATACTGAAGGGTGCGATGATCCGTGAAAACCTCACACGACACGCCATACAGATAGTGCCTCCAAATCTTCAGCAAATGAACAATGGCTGCATCTCTAAATCATGGACATGATAATTATTCTCATGAACCTTCAACTAGGACTCATATGCAATCACCCTGCCCTCCTGTATCAATACTGTACCGAGCCCAACACGGGAAGCATCACAATATACCATGTAACATCCTGAACCTGATGGCAACACCAACACAAGTGATGTAGTCAAAGCTGTCTTGAGCTTCTGAAAGCTCGCTTCACACTCGTCTGACCATCTGAACGGAGCACCCTTATGGGTCAACCTGGTCAACGACGCTATTTAGATGAAAACTCCTCCACAAATCGACGGTAATAACCCGCCAAACCCAAGAAGCTCCTGATCTCGGTGGCTGAAGTGGGTCTAGGCCAATTCTGTACTGCCTCAATCTTCTTAGGATCTACCTAAATGCCCTCAGATGATACATTGTTGTCCAAGAAAGTGACTGAATCCAACCAAAGCTCGCACTTCAAAAATTTAGCATACAACTGGCTGTCCCTCAGAGTCTGAAGCACAATCCTAAGGTGTTTCTCATACTCCTCTCGAATGAGGGAGTAAATCAAGATTTCGTCAATAAACACAATCACTAAGGAGTCCAAATAAGGCTTGAACACTCGGTTCAAATCCATGAATGCTGCTGGGGCATTTGTCAACCCAAAAGATATCACTAAAAACTCATAATGCCCGTACCGAGTCCGAAAAGCTGTCTTAGGGACATCAGATGCCCTAATCCTCAACTGATGATAGCCCGATCACAAATCAATCTTCGAAAACACCTTGGTACCCTGAAGCTGATCAAATAATTCATCAATCCTCGGTACTGGATACTTGTTCTTAATGGTGACTTTGTTCAACTGCCGATAATCTATACACATCCTCACAGACCCATCTTTCTTCTTCACAAACAACACCGATGCACCCAGGGCGAGACACTAGGTCTAATGAAGCCCTTATCAAGCAAATCTTGCAAATGTTCCTTCAATTCTTTCAACTCTAGAGGGGCCATCTAGTAAGGTGGAATGGAAATGGTTGAGTGACCGAAGCCAAATCAATACAGAAATCAATATCGCTGTCGGGTGGCATCCCCAGCAGGTTTGAAGGAAATACCTCTGGAAACTCACGAACAACTGGCACAAAATACATGGAAGGAACCTCTGCACTAGAATCACAAACATAAGTCAAATAAGCGAAACACCCCTTCTCGACCATACACCGAGCCTTCATATAAGTGATACCTACTGGTAAAATGACCAGGAGTCCCTCTCCACTCTAATCGAGGCAACCCCGCAAAGGCTAAGGTCACCGTCTTGGCGTGACAGTCCAATATATCGTGATAAGGTGACATCTAATCCATACCCAGTATAACATCAAAATCAACCATATCGAGGAGTAGAAGATCTACACTAGTCTTAAGACTCCTAATAGTGAACACACACGAACAATATACACGATCTACCACAATAACATCCACCACATGTGTGGACACATATACAGGGGCACTCAAAGAATCACGTGGCACAACCAAACATGAAGCAAAATAAGATGACACATATGAGTAAGTAGACCCTGAATCAAATAGAACTGAAGCATATCTACTGCAAATTGAAATAGTACCTGTAATAGCAACATCGGATGAATCAGCCTCAGTCCTGGCTGGAAAGGCATAACATTGGGGCTGGGCCCTACCACCCTCAACTACATCTCTCAGATGACCCCTAGTTGGCTAGCCTCCACCTCTAGTGGCCTGACCTCTACCTCTAATGGTCGAACCACCACCTCTGGCTACCTGACCCCTACCTCTAGCTGGCTGAGTGGGCGATGAAGTACTCAGTGTCGAGACCATATTACGAGAACCCTGATACTGAGAACTGCTCGGTGTACGACGACAAAATCTAGCAATGTGCCTCGGATAACCATAATATAACAAGAACTCGGCTGCTGTGATTGCTGGTCGTGAAACTGACCCTGTCGACATGAATAACCACCTTGAAAACTCTAGAGTGGAGGTGCACTGGTAGGAGCTGGTGGTGCACTGTAGGATGGCTGATCAGAATACGGCATATGAGGGCCACGACCACTTGGGGAACCGTGGGATGTTTGGAGTGCTGAATGAAATGGTCTGGGAGGATGGTCTCTACCAAAAGTACCCTTGCCTCCACATGAGGAACTGCTGAACCCACTGGAATGATGAGGTCTCTTGTCCGACCCCTAACCTCCCTGAGCAAGAACCACCTCAACTCGCTTGGCGACATTGGCTTCCTGCTGAAAAGAAATCTCACTCCTAGTCTCCTTAGCCATCTGCAATCTTATAGGTTTGGCGAGTCCCTCAATAAAACTCCTCTCTCTCTCTCTCTCTCTCTCTCTCTTTCTCTCTCTCAGTAGGAAGCAGAAGAAAGGCATGACGAAACAAATCCATAAAACGGGTCTCATACTGAGTAACAGTCATACTGCCTCGCTGGAGACGCTCGACTTGATAGCGGTGCTCCTCTCTCAAGGTGATAGGCAGAAACTTCTCTAGGTAGAGCTGATAGAACTGTTCATAAGTAAGAGCAAGCCACCCAACTGGTCTGGTCAACAAATAATCTATCCACCATTTCTTGGCGGAACCAGTCATCTGAAATGCAACAAAGTCGACCTCATTGGTCTCCAATATACCCATGTTCTGAAGCACCTCATGAGAGCTGTTAAGATACTCCTGGGGATCCTCTAAAGTAGCACCATTGAAGTGAATTAGGAAGACCTTAGTGAACTTGTCCAATCTCCACAAAGCCTCATAAGACATAGCTGACCCATCAACGGTCTGTGCCGCAACAACCGGCTGAACTACTCCAACTGGATAAGCTGCTGGAGTTTGATACTGGGGACCAACTGCTCTGGAGTGTGAGTAGAAGGAGTATGGGCTCCTCCTCCAACCTGAGAGATGGACAGTACCATATGAAATGTGCTAGTCTTGGCCACACTCTCCAAAAGGCCCACCAAACGAGCCAAAGCTTCCTGAAGCACTAGGGTGGCAATGAACCCCTCCAGTACCTGAGCTGTACAGGCAAGAACAGTCTAGGCTGGAGCCTCCTCCTCAAACTCAACTTGAGGCTCCCTTGCTGGGGCTGCTTCTGGGGCTCTAAGCTGATCCCTGCCCCTACCTCGGCCTCTAGCACAGCCTCACCTCGACCTCTAGCACGACCTCAACCTCAACCTCTGCCCCTCGTAGGAGCTACCACTGGAGGCTCTAGCTGCTGCTCGGCTGAAAAAGTGGTACGTGTTCTCGCCATCTGCGAGAGAGTAAGAGTAGAAGAGCTCAATCAGTATTGAGAAAAACAAAATCGCACGACAGAGAAGAATAGAAGTGAAATTGTTCCTAAACTTCATAGCCTCTGGGAGATAAGTACAAACGTCTCCGTACCGATCCCCCAGACTCTACTAAGCTCACTCGTGAATTGTGAGACCTTGGAAACCTAGTGCTCTGATACCAACTTGTCACGACCTGGAATTCCCACCGTCGGGACCGTGATGGTGCCTATTGTTTCACTTGCTAGGCAAGCCAACCTTAGAGATCATTAAGCCATTTCTTAACCCTTTAGTGATTTACAACAAATAAACTACAATAATTTAAAAAGAGTGTGGAATCCATAACAGTCTTAACATTTATACACAACTACCTAGAACCTGGAGTCACAATCCACGAGCATTCTAGAATTACTACAAATACAAGTCTGAAAGAAGTACATCTGTTTGAATAAAAGAATATAGTAAACAGAAAGGATTGACGAGGACTTCAGACTGACTCCATGTACTGGTAAGTGTTGAGTCTAACCTCAGTGAAGTAGTGACGAGGCTAGGACAAGACACCTACAAACAAACTTGTGCAGTAAAACAATATAGACACCAATAGCAACAATGGAAGAAACAAGGCATTAAATATTGTGAAGGGGACATGCTGGGGGAAATCACAAGACAAGGATAACAACAAAAATAAGAACTTTATCATTTGATATACCTTAAATAGATAGAAACAAGGAAACACGGTAAAGGAAAGTGCATGGCATCACCCTACGTGCTTTTACTCTCAACCTCACCATATGAAACAATAGAAACGGAACGGCATCACCCTTCATGCATTAAATCTGTCATAACATAGCATGACATCACCCTTCATGCATTATCACTCACAAATCAAGGCACGATATCATCCTTCGTGCATTAACACTCACTCACCCGAAATTTGGACCAAAATCCGATTACCCATTCACCCCGAGCACGGATATATAATTGGTTTTGGAATCCGGCCTCAATTTGAGGTCTAAATCCCCAATTTTTGAATTCCTTAATTTCTACCCAAAAATCCACAATTCCACCATGAAAACCTTAGATTTTAGGTTGAAATATTGTAATATGTAGTGAAAGATTGAAAGAAACTAGCTTAGAATCACTTACCTATGATTTGGGGAAGAAATGATCTTTGGAAAATTGCCTCTTGTGTTTTAGGTTTTGAAAATTTGAAGAATGGGAGAAAAATCCCGTCTAAGTCACTTTTACACAACTGCAGATGTCGCATTTGCGACATGAGCTTCGCAGATGCGAAGGAGCCATCGCAAATGTGAAGCCCTTCACACTTTTTCTGCCTTCGCAAATGCGAAGATAGGTTCTAAATACGACCTTGAATTTTCGCAAATGCGACTCCATGATCACATTTACGATCACTGCCCTTCCTAGACTCCCTTCGCAAAGGCGAAGGAAAACTCGCAAATGCAAAAACTGTTGGCCCAGCTTCTCGTCACATTTGCGATGAGAAGCTCGCAAATGTGAATCTATCAGAGGTCGTAATTGCGATTCCTGATCTCTCAAATACGAGATCAGAGGCCTGCAAAACCTTCAGATGCACCAGCAGTGTTTTCCTACCCAATTACCCTCTGTAGCCTATACGAAACTCACCCGAGCCCTCGTGGCTCTAAACCAAAAGTGCAAGCAAGTCTAAAAATATCATACGAACTTGCTCGTAGGATCAAATCGCCTAAATAACACCTAGAACTAAGAATTTAGCACCAAATCGAATGAAATTTTTTAAGAAAACTTTGAAACTTGTAATTCCTCAACTGGACGTCCAAATCACGTCAAATCAACTTCGATTCTCATCAAATTTCACAGATAAGTCATACATTTTTTTTTGGACCTGTACCATGCTCCGGAATCGAAATACAGACCCGTTATCAACAAGGCCAAACATCAATCAATTCTTAAAAACCATTAGATTTTTAGACTTTTAATTTTCAATAAAATTAACTCAAGCTAGGGACCTCGAAATTCGATTTCGGGCATACGCCCAGGTCCCATATTTTGATACGGACCTGTTGGAGCCGTCAAAATATGGATCTGGGTTCGATTACCAAAAATGTTTAGCGAAGTCAACTAAATGAAAAGTTTAGGCAAACATTCCTTCTTTTTATCAGTGTTTAACATATAAGCCTTCTAGACAATACCCGGACAACGCACACAAATCGAGGAAGGCTAAAGTGAGGTTCTAAAGGCTTCAAAATACAGAATTTGGTTCAAAATATATATGATGACCTATCGGGTCATCACAAACAAGATGAAGCAATCAGGGAAATAAAGGAGATATCTAAAGATGCTAAGTCCCTCCACATCCTTTCGGAAGGTACAAAGATATTGCAAACTGATGCTAATAATGAATACTGGAGTGCTGTTATATTTGAAGTAAAAGATGGCTAAAGAAAAATATGCCGATATGATAGACGGAAAGTTCAATGATGCCGAGCAACATTATCACTACCCTTTCAAGGAAATTCTTGCAGTGAAGAATGGAATCAAGAAATTCAATTTTTTCATGATCCATATAGAATATCTGATAGAAATAGATATGAAGGCCTTCCCAAAGATGATCCAGATAAATGCAAAAATTATTCCCAATCCTCAGATTCTCAGATGGGCCCCATGCTCCCCATACAAGTTTCAAGTCAAGCACCTGAAAGGAAAGGATAATATTCTCACAGATTTTCTATCTCGACCGGAAGAATTCTCAAAAAGATCTTTCCCATCGAAGATGAAGTCAAAACAAAAATTAATCAACCACATCTTCATGTTTTCAAATGTACCAGGAACGAGTTCGTTAAAGCCAACATATCATTCCCCAGAGTTGTTCAATCTCATGGATGATTTTGATCCATCAATTATACTGGAAAGAATAATTTATTACAAGCTTAATGTTTTCTGGAAACATGGAGGATCCATTATCAAGCCTTGTGGGGTCAATCCAGACTATACGTTCTGCCACATAGTCATAGCACAAGCCAAGAATTTTCCACAAGAACTATTATGATTTTTTTTGGTACCTATGCCATCAGTATTATATTTTCTTGGAATTCAAGTGCAACGTCTTTAAGGATTTTGAAAATATTGAACATGCTCTTAAAATATATCTATTATGATTCAAGCCTTGCAGATATATGATAAAATGCTTCAACGATTCCTACAAAGCAAAGTATATTCCATAGACCAGTGAAGATTATTAATGGAAAAGTCCAGGCGCAAGCAGAAGTATCATTCTGGTGGACCTTTCCCGTGTCCATTTTATCCATGGAAGAAGATAGCGAAGCATAAAGAATTATCTTCCACTAAAATAGGTGCATCCGGAGAGATATATGGCCAAAAGATTGGGCAAGCTGGAATTATACTAGTTGTCATCCTCACTAGGAAAGGGTCCGTAAAGTAGGAAAGGAATATCAAACCCCATATGAAGTTATCCGAGAAATGGTCACTCAAGACATCTCCATATTAAGGTTGCAGATTACATCTCTCAATCCAAAGGAGAAGGAACACAATGAAGAAGGATCGTCAAAATCCAGGCGTTACTACACAATATCTTTGAAAAGATGCTGAGAAGACAAACCTAGAAAATCAATGAAAGATAATTATCTAAATCTTTGCTAATCCCACCATAATCCCACATTACCTACCCACAAACCCTAAAAATATCACCTACCCATGCCAAGACAAATTTTCAAATCTTTCCATAATATTCGGGCCCCACTGTTACATGCTTCCACATGCTTCGTTACACGCATCACCCTACTTTTACATATTTTCACATGCTCCCACATATTTTCACATTCTATACCATGTATATTTCACCTCTTTCATATGTTTTAGGGGCTTTTTTAGTTGCTTTGCCTAAGGTCCTTCATATGTAAAAATTGACCTTTGTAAACCTTTGTGATATATTACATTTGAGTTTCTTCTAAACTTCCCTCTAGCCCTTTCTTTGGAATGGATGGAAAGGCTGGTCCATGTATGAAAGTAGAGCAAGAGACTCCAAGAAAGCAAACTAAATCATAGATACGGAAGTTTCTGCACAAAAGGGCTGGCTTCAACAACCCATAAGGGACGGCTTGCCAAGCTATACTAATAGTTAATTTGCTATAACCTAACACTAATATCATCTAAGAGCAATTTTTCAGTTCAAAATCCTAAGGTTCCTTACTATTATTTTTTTCATCTTCTCAGTACATTCGCTGATTTGAAATTGAAGTTCTTCGATCTTAAGCAACTGAGCGAGCCTTCGTTTGGTCTGTTGCCCTCAAAAAGTTCAATACATCTCTCATATCTCTCTCTCTTTTGTTCATATCTTTTGAATGCTATAAATGTATTAGTTGTCTTTTGAGAATCATATTTGTTTATGGTGTTTGTGATTAGTATGTTAGTGCTTATATTCTGTTAGTATAATGCTTGTTTGTGATTATTTATCCTGCCTTTCGAGTCTTTAATTGATGATTGGTCAAGCCATTACGTGATTCTTGATGGTTTTCGAGTTCTGACAATCTATATGTTTAAATTGTAGTGTACCTTGAATTATTGTGCGGACTTGCCCAAGACCCACTGTCTTTCACTAATGATTCTGCAACAACATTTACCCTAATATGTTACTTCTTTGTATTATGTTAGTCCTGTGTTTAAGATTATTGTTTGATAATCAATACTAAGATGAATCTAAAGGTGCTTAAGTTTTTCTCATCTACCCTTTAACTTAAACATAAATCTCTAAGTGTCTATATGTTTCTCTTCTCTATACTTATGTCTGTTAAACTATGAAGACCATTTCTGGTTTGTTACTATGACATTTTTCATGGTCTCATCTAGTTATGGTTGCATTTGTTCACATGGCTTTTTCTAAAAATTGAACTGCCTTCTTTCATGAATCTTTATACATTCTGTTGAGATTAAGTTATCTTTTCCCCATAAAACAATCATGATCCTATTTTTTTTTCTTTGTTATAAATGGCTGATAATTTGTTGTTAAGATAAACTTGGTTGTTTCTTGATTTGTTAATGTAAGGGTCAAAATCCGACTAGGTTCAACGAATGCAAATTAACGAGTTATGGTCGAGGTCGAGCAGGGCCTAATAGCGAGGACTCGCGAATTGAGAGATCGAGACCGAGGTTAAGTAGAAAAGAGTAGTAGTACTGACTAGGATAGTCTTAGAATTACAAAAAGGGAATATTCTACTGAATATTCCCCTAATTGTACATTCTAGGGTTTCCTAGGAATATCCCTTATAAATAGTAAGAGATAGGGAACAAAAGGTGCATTCACTTTTGCTGATAAGAACACTTGTAAGAAGTTGACTATTGAAAGAATGTACGAAAATCTTGTCTTGCTACCTTGATAGATTTCATTGTTTATTCTACCTTTTCACTCACAATATCCAAGAACATTTTTGTCCATCCTCATATTTAGTTATCACGTGTTGTTGTTAGGAGGGGGAATTATCCACACCATTTAACATTTGGGTGAATCATTCCTCCTATTTACATTTATTGTCATTTATCATATTTATTGCCTATCATTATTCTCTTATTCATCGGCAACCATTCAGTACATTCTAAGTATTTAATAACTTTAAAAGCGGTCCCATTTCGTTGATATCTATTAATCATAGATCTAGGGTTTATTACATTTAACTAGGATTTGCCCATTATCACCTTATTTAATTAGATTAACAAAAAACTTAATACTTTTTGGTCAAACAATATGGTGCCATCTGTGGGGAATTTCTAGTTAAAACTTTAGTTTTTTCTAGATCTAAAAAAAACAACAAAGCTTTTTTTTCCTGCTTGCACGACCTAACATGGCAGGAAATGGAGAAGAAAGGTTGAAAGAAGTAGAAGGCCTCACTGCTAACCTCCTAAGCACCATCAATGAGGTTAAAAGAGATGACGAGGAGAATGTGAGGCCAAGTGTCTCACCCAGGCGAAGTGATTCAGCCTCCCTCATGGTACCATTACCGCCTCTCAAAGGAAGGGAGCCTTTACGTCCACGACGGAAGAGGCATCACCAGCACTGAAAACATTACTAGAGGTGTGGATAATAAGTAAACTAAACAGTGTACTCGACAAACCCGCTCAAGGGGCGAGTAGAAATGATGCACAAGTCGACATCACAACGAGTACCACTCACACTGTTAATGATGCAGGTAATGGCGCCCTCGCTGCTATTCTAAGAAAAATGGATGTGATGTAGAAGGAGAACAAAGCACTCCACAACCAAATAAGGGAACACCAAGAGAGGGTTGATAAGATACCAGGAGCACCAAAACTTCTGCCAAAATGGGATGTTTGCCGGTGTTACACCCTTGTTTTTGTATGGGGAAGTACGCTATAAGTAAATTGATATAAGCTCGGAAATGAGATGTTACATTCCGCATTTTCATAAGTAAAAGTTTCGTGGTAAGCTAATCGACGTAAGTTCGGGAATGAGATTATCTTGAGGTTATATGCATTTAGGCTATTTATAACAAGCAATAAGTAAGTTCCGTAAAGGCTGAAGGGTAAACGAATCAAAGAAAATGAGTTTCGTCGAAGATTGTCGATTTGGTATAAAATACGGTCCGAGCTTTAATACCAGGTATTTATGGACTAGTGCCATACAAGGTACTACATGACTATGATAGTAAGGTATATAAGGTATGTTAAAAGTGAGTCGTATTTTAAGTAAGTTGAGATAATTCTTTATTATGTGAGTAATTGACTAATTATTGGGTAATGAGACATTACCTAGTTAATTAAGGAGTTATGGGTGATTAATTAAATAATGTGGTTAATACAAAACATCCCCACGTGGCAGCAAAGCAATCCAAGAATTGTGACTCTTAAGTCACTATATTATATGGCGAGTCTTAACATTGTGAGACATTTCCATTTAATAAAGGAAAGACACATGTAACGTGAGTCACACCCATTAAATAAAAGAGAGACATATATTCATTCTTAAGAATCATAAGTCACAAAACGTAAGTCACATAAGGATTTTTCAAACGTAAGTCACATAAGCAAGAAAAGATCTTCAACAATTCAAAGCAACGTGAGATTTTGCAATTATAAGGGAGTACGGTGCAATCTTTCTCAAGAATATTATACGGATTTTTTCTGATCTGATCTTGCCGTCACGTGTTTTGTCGCAATTAATGTATGTTAGAGGGATTGTTAAGAGAATCGACTCAGGTATGTTAAGTCTAAGCCCTTCCTTCATTTTGGCATGATCTCCTAATGACATGAGTTTGATAACTAGGCATAAAGAGAAATTCATATTCTTGAATTTATGTACATTTCCTAGTCTCATAAGTTACAATATTCTCCCTTATCGGGACTTTATATTTGATTGAGTATCGTTTTCTTCCAGTCAAGAGAGCATAGATTCTACAGATACAATATTATAGTATTTTCACAACCATCGAGCTATAATCGGTGAGCAGGCCCCTATTGGGCAACCTCTGATCATATGGTAAGTTATATATCGAGCCTACTATGGCCGAACGCCTATGAGCGAGCCCAATTGGCCGAGATATAAAGACTAGTATGGCCGAGCGCCTATGAGGGAGCCTACTACGGCAGAGCAGTTATATATATACCGAGCCTTATAAGGCCAGGAAACTATTTTACTTACTATATTGAGAGAGTTGAGTCAGTATCAGCAGGTAAGCATATCTTCAGATTATCTTTGACTCCCAATTGCTTTCAGATATTATATTATCAGTTATGTTTCAGCTTTCAGTATATTTCCTTACATACTCGGTACATTATTTCGTACGGACGTCCCTCTTTTAGGGGCGCTGCATTTCATGCGTGCATGTTCAGACAGATAGACGGGTAGACTTACTCATTAGGTATTGCCCGATTTCAGCTTGCTCGGTAAGCTCCATGCCCTTCGGAGTTGCCGGGTCTAGAGATTTATGTACATCTTGTATATATATTATATATGTATATATGTTATGAGTAGGTCGGGTCCTTGTTCCGATCACAGTACATCCGTTAGTAGAGGCTTGTATACATATCCTGTCAGTTAGTGCAATATGTTGGGCTTGTAGGCCTAGTATGTATATTTTGTTTGTTTGGCAAATATAGTAGTTATGATGGCCTTGTCGGCCCATCTTTTTCTTGATGTTTTGTCAGCGTTAGTTTCCGTTTAGTTTTATATCTTGCTTCTCAAATTTTCTTGCAATGTGTCCCATGGCCAAAGTAGGACATTATATGTTTAGAGTCCCTTAGTCGCAAGTTGGTACTAAAGGATAAGTGAGGTACCAGGTGCCAGTCTCGCCTCCCCCTTGTTCGGGGCGTGACAAAAGTGGTATCAGATTAGTTTTGTCCTAGGTAGTCTACAAGCCGTTTCTAGTAGAGTCTTGTTTATGGGTAGGTTGTGCACCACATTTGTAGGCAGGAGGCTACAGGGCATTTAGGACTGCCACTCTTTCTTCTTACTCTAGATCGTGTGGTAAAGCTCTGTTGTAGGAACTCAATTTCCTAAAATCTATCTTTTTCATAATACGACGATGCCTACACGTGGTAAGAGATATAGTTATGGAAGAATTGAGTTAGAGGAACTCGATTTTTGCATCATGCATATGATGGATAAATATGAGGTATTCAGCAGACCATGTGTATACTAAGATGTGTAAGCTTCTTGATAAGGATCCCTAAGGCAAGAATGCCTATCCACTTTTAGGGTAAAAGGGAATAAGAGAATCGGAAAGTAGACATAAGATCCAGCAAGTAAAAGTAGCAATGTGAAAAAGGGTACGAGGTACCCAGTTAGTGAAGATTATCGGTATTTTCAACTCAGGCAGAGAGATATAAACATTTCGAGTTGTTACATCCCGTACTTTAATATTAGGATGAGTCGATATGAGCTTGAAGTGATTAAGACCATTCATGAGATTATAGAGGATTTGTGACATTGTTATTGTAAGAGCCCGTAAGTTTAACAACCTTGATATTGTTATATACATTTGATATGGTATTTTGCGTGGAACATTTTTGGTAACTAGTTTGAAAAATATAATTTTATATAGTTATTAATATTACTATTTTCGAATATGCTTTAAAGACACATAATATGATATAGTTGATGAGATTTTCTTTATTGTAAAGATAAATTATTTTCTCACAAGAAAAGAAAGTTATCTTTTTACCATTTTAAGAATTAAGCGTACGAATTTTTTTACTCTTTATGTTAGATTAGGGAAATTAGAAGTTGAGAAAATATATGTATTTTAACATGGATGTTTTAATGAAATAATAGCGTATGAATTTATTTTATATGATACCACATGACTATGATTGTAAGATGTATAAAGTGTGTTAAAAGTGAGTAGTATTTTAAGTAATTTGAGATAATTCTTAATTACGTGAATAATTGATTAATTATTGATTTGCGTGAAAAGTTAACAAATTAATTAGAAATTTGTGAATAATTATTTAAGTGGGATCTTGGGTACTAAGAGGACAATAATCCACGTGGGATTATGAGAGAATGGCAACAAAGTGCCAACTATCCTTATGTTTAAGGAGGTGGTGGCATTCGTGCACATCTAAAACAGCAATACTATGAATTCTTTTGACTCTAATAGTTAATATCTTCAAGTTTGTACTCTTTATCTTTCCTACTCAAGTAAATCTTGTCAAATCATTTGTACTCCATTTACCATAGTCAAGTTTCTATTACCTGATTAATATTTGTGGAGAAACTATTTTTGAAGTGTTCATCATTGCAAGAAATCTAAGTATATTTTTGATACTATACTAGTGCTTTTGATATGGGTTGCTCAGATGCAAGTAGTGCAATAAGTACCAGAGACACCAACTCCTGATAATTGAAAGAAGATTTTAAGAAGTTTGATTAGTTGGAGTACAAGTAAAGCATCTATTGTTATATGCAGAGTGATTTGTACTATACCATGATTGAATCGTATAAACGATTCATGAAAGCTCTCAGCGTTTTGTACTGGGACAAAGGTTCGGGAGATGTAATTTTAAGAGAACGCGGTCCAATCTTTCTCAAGAATATCATACGGACTTTTCCTACTCCGATCTTGCCGTTGCGTGTTGTCGCAATTGACGCGTGTTAGTGGAATTGTCAAGAAAATCGACTCGGGTATGTTAAGGCTATCCCTTCCTTCTTTTGGCATGATCTAAGAAACGATACGTAAACGTAATGCTATTCCATAAGTGGTTCTACACTTAGCAGTTAAGTATATTTACGTTATTCATTCTTATAAAGTGATATTTGAGTATGTTTCTAGTTCCCTATTGAGGTATTTGATAAATATGTTAATGTTCATAATATAGTAATACATGCATCCTCATGTATTTACCACCGAGGTACGGCGGTCGGGCAGTTACCATTGGTTGTGCAGCTATGTATCATTATTTACTACCGGTTAGGCAGTCATGCATATTCATTTATTACTAATTTACGGCCGGTCGGGTAGTCATGCATTTACCACCGAGCTACGGCCGGTTGGGCAGTTACATATTTACCACCGAGCTACGATCGATCGGGCAGTCATACATTTACCACCGTGCTAAGGTCGGTCAGGCAGTTACCACTGATCAATTGGGCAGTCATGCATCATACGATGTGGTTAATAGTCTCAGATGGAAGTATTATATATATATATATATATATATATATACATAAGCATAATAAGTATTCAGATAAGGTGACACTTCAGATATTCCGGTTGATTCTTATATGTCGTTAATTAATGTTGACTTACTGTTATGTTTTAGTTCTGCCTTACATACTCAGTACATTATTCGTACTGACGTCCTTTTGTTGGGGACACTGCATTCATGTCTGCAGGTATAGATAATCAGTTTGACGAGCCCTCATAGTAGACGAGATTGGCATTCTGCGAAGGATCGGTAAGACTCCACCTCATTCGGAGTGCAGCCGAGTCTATGAGTCCTTGTGTCAGAGTTTTGCTAAAGACTTATGGGTAGGTCGGTACCCTGTCCCATTTTATCTTAAATAATCTTAGAGGCTTTTTAGACAAAAGTTCATTTTGTACAGTATGTCAGAGGCCTTACCGGCCCATATGTATTCATGTTTTAAGAACGATAGTTTATTGATACAGTGTTTTCCACTTACAATTATGCACTACGAGTTGCTGCCATGTTGGCCCAAGATGGTAACATAAAGAATGAGTTACAGAATGATTATCACAGGCCAGTACGACACCGGGTGCCAACCACGCCTCCCCAAGTTTGGGGCGTGACACGAGTTACCTTCAATAGTAATAGAGGTATGTACAATTGGCAATACCCATTCCAGTTATGCCCTATGTGGGTTAACAGAAGTAGTATAAGAGAAGGACTGGATATCAGGATCCGACTGGGGTTAGAGTAACCCAAAATGATGGATGGATTGTTTGAGTTAGTTGACATTTCCGAAGGATATTAAAAAGGTGCTAATATATCTCCTTGTGAGACACCCAGATGGTGCACTTTAAAATAGTACAACTAGATATGAGTACTACAAATATAGGCAAGTATTATGAGTAAGTTATGATACATGGATGACAACAGTAGATAGAAAAGATGACAGCATTACAAAGTCTATAGTTGTGTGAAGGAAAAAATGGGAGGTGACAGGTCTTGAGACAACAAAAGAATATAGGCCATAAAATCATATCTTCATATCGAAAGGGGTGATTTGTGTGGTGTTCTATACGTCAATACTACACAAGAGAGGGGTGATTTGTGTGGTGTCCAATTTTCGCGTGCACTAGTTATAGAAGGATCAGGTTCTTCTATGTGTTCCAACTTCTACAGTTTGCGGAATAATAAATACAGAAATTAAAGAACACAATAATTTTATGTGGAAAACACCTGGCTCATGTAACGACCCGGCCAATCGTTTTGCGTTACCGGACCCCGTTCCCCTAAATGAGACTTCCTGTAGTTGCTTTTAATGATTTATGACTTGTGAGGACGGGTGGCTCGGGATTCGAAAGTCTTTAGAGTGGTATAGGAACACTTGGTTCCTTAAGGTTGGCCTTTAAGGCCAAGTTTGACTTCGGTCAATATTTTGAGTAAATGACATTGGAATCGGGTTTTGACGGTTCCAGTAGCTTCGTATGATTATTTTGGACTTGGGCGTACGATCAGTACAGGTTTTGGACGACCCGTGAGCGTTTCAGCACCTAATGGTGAAATAGGAATGTCCTTAAGTTCAAATTTTGGTTTGGAATGTGTTTTATGTTATCGAGGTCCGAACGGACTTCCGAGACCTAGAATAGTTTCGTTATGTCATTTATGACGTGCTCGCAAAGTTTGGGGTCATTCTGAGTAGTATAGGTTGGTTCGGCGCATTATTAGCGAATTTAATAACTTAAAGTTCCGAAGGCTCGAGCGAGTATGTACTATGATTTGGGACTTGTTGCTATATTTGGACGGGGTCTCGGGTGGGTCCAGGTGCCGCTCGATCACCAAACGAGGCCAAAAACCAGCAGCTATAACTGCTGGTGCACCAGATCTGGTGTGGCCGCAAGTGCGGTTGCCCAGTCGCAGGTGCGGGACCGCTCCTGCGGTCCAAACCTCGCAGGTGCGTTTTCAGGTGGGCTGCCCCTTTTCTCGCAGATGCGGATCAAGTTCTGCAGGAGCAAAGCCGCAGGTGCGGGCTCCTCTCCGCTGGTGCGAGCTTTGTCCCCCTAGCCCTGTTCCGCAGGAGCGAGTATTTACTCGCAGGTGCGAGACCGCAGGTGCGGTCCTTGAGCCGCAGGTGCGGAGCCACTGTAGGCAGTGAGTTCTTTAAAACTCGGGATTTGTTCATTTTACTCCATTTTTTCTTCCACCATAGATGACCTTGAAAGCTTGGAAAAAAGCCCCATGACCAAGCTACTGAAAGGTAAGTTAATTCTACCCTAATGTTAGTTTAATGCATGAATTCCTAGTTAAATTAACCTTCTAATTAGTGGAAATAAAGGGTTAGAGTAATAACCTAGGGATGTATTAGCCATGAAATCATACAAAAATCATATATTAACGATCCTTATGCTATGGGCAAGTGTTTCCTTCGAAAATTTCCGAAATCCGAGCATGCGGGCCGGGGGGTGGAGGCTGAATTTTGGGATTTCTTCAAGTAGGATTAAATAACTAAGTAAATAGGGGAACTTCATCGTTTTGAGTATAAATTGATGAACTTGTGTAACATTTGACTAGTTTCGAGCCCCTAGGAGACGAGTTCGGAGTTTCGGGCGCATTTTTGACCCAAAGAGTAGGTTCGACACGAGGTCAGTCTCCTTTCTAACCTTGTAAGAGGGAATTGTCCCCATAGGTGAATTAAATGACTATGTGTTAATGTTTGAGGGGGCTACGTACGTACAAAGTGATGAGAACCCGTACGTAGCGACTATTATTGCTATGTCCTGGTAGTTAGGCCCACATCACGCCTTGTGTTCTTCCTTGAAATGAATTATGTGCTTTATGAATTCATGTTACATGCAGCTTGTTTCCCTGAGATCATGGAATTTGGTAAATTAAAGGAATGCCCTCTGAAAAGTAAATTGAGAAGATATTGTGTGTGCATGTGACCGCTTCGCAATTTACATTCTGCGAGCGGAGTGTTATTTCCCCCACTATCATGGGAATGGGCCGTATGCCACGGCGGATTGAAAGATACATTTATGGTTCGGGCTGTTCGACCCTCGGCAGTGCACATATATGGTTATTATGATGGCTCAGGCCGGTTGTCCTTATCCCGTATGCGCATGCTAAATTGTTAATGATTTCATGGATATTTAATTGACACCTATTTTGGGGAAAAATGAAGTGGTAATTGTTTAGTTCTCATCGTCTTAGGAGAACTCGTAGTTGTTTGAGTCGTTGCGTTAGGGCAATACAACTACGAGAACCAGTCGTCCTAACGCTACTGTCAAACCTACTTACGTTGTCCTTATTACCACTCGTCGGGTAGTTGTTCCGTAACACCACTAGACTTCCAGTATTTATTTGATTTGCAGTTACCTTTAATGTTTACTGCTTTATCATCCTCGTATTCCTATTGCTTTTATCATATCCTGTAAATTATATTGTTGGACCCTAGTAAGTGTCAAGTCGACCTCTCGTCACTACTTATTCGAGATTAGACTGGATACTCACAAGGTACATATTTATTTATGTACTCATGCTACACTTCTGTACTTAATTGTACAGGTTCTGAGGCTGGCGCATCTGGTTATCAGACCGGAGCTCGATTCTGATTATAGTTGGACCTGACTTCACGGTGAGGTGTCTCTCCTGGCGATCCTCGGCAGCACTATGGAGTCTTTTTTGTTATTTCACGTCTATTACTTTCAGACAGTGGGACAATTTTATTGTATCTTTTTTATATTCTGTTAATATGCCCGTAGGACTTGTGACAGTAGTTCCTGGCACACACGTGGTAGATATTATGGTTTACGCGTCTGTGTATATATCGGCTCATGCCTTTTTATGACTGCTTTTGTTCAAATTGGCTAATTACCCTTTTCATTTAATGTTTTAAGCTTTAAAAACTTTTCACGCGATGGGATGTTTATTTAAATAGGGGGAATTTTTTTAGTAATTTAAGTGTTGGTTTGCCTGACCCCGGTGTTGGGCGCCATCACGACCTGAGTTAGGATTTTGGTTCGTGACAACATGGTATCAGAGCTCTAGGTTCACGTAGGTCTCACGAGTCACGGGAAGACCCAGTAGAGTCTTGCGGATCGGTACAGAGACGTTTGTATTTATCTTCAGGAGGCTATAGGGTGTTAGGAAGCCTCTCTTTATTCATATTCTATCGTGCGGTCGATGGTGTATTAAATCTCACTCTGCTATTCTCTCACAGTTGGTGAGGACGCGCGCAGCTGAAGTTCCAGACCCGGGAGATGCCGCTACCCCCGCCGTCCGAGGCCGGGGGAGGGCACTGACCCGTGGTAGGGGACAAGGGTGTCCCAGAGGTATTCCAGATGCACCACCACTGGAGGACCCCATCATAGAGGAGCAGAGCGAGGTTCCCCCAGCAGATCCTGCTCCAGTGGACTTTATGACGGCGCCAGGCTTCCAGGAGTTCATGGGTCGTATGATGCGATTTATGGACACTATGTTCTAGGCTAGCTTATTTCTAGCGGATCCTGCCACATCTCGGGCGGGAGGGGGAGCCCAGACTCCTACCGCCTATGGTGCAGGTCAGACAGCAGTGTTACATCATACCTCGGGTACACTGCCCGTGGGTGGGCCCCAGCCTGTAGCAGCAGCACCTGAGCCCAGATCAGCCGCGGATGGCGATTCGCGGTAGTTATTGGATAGATGGACTCGATTGCACCCTCCAGTCTTCGAGGGTCAGCGAGGCGAGGATGCCCAGGATTTTATTGGCAGGTGCAGGGACAGATGTCAGTGACAGATTATGAGGCTAGATTTTCAGAGATGTCTCGCCATGCACTCATGATACTACTCACTGATGCCGAGAGAGTGCGGAGATTTGTAGCGGGGTAACATCCAGGTATTAGGGCCAACATTTCCCGAGAGGTGGAGATGGGGACTCCTTATCAGCTTGTGGTGGAGATTGCTCGCAGGATCGAGGGTTATCGGTCGAGGAGCAGGGAGCAGGGGTAACATGATAAGAGGGCCAGATTTTTCGGAGATTTTAGAGGTGCCCCAGTTAGGGGCAGAGGTCAGTTTTGTAGGGGTCAGCCCAACAGGCCCCCATATTCAGCACCCCCACTACCTCCCCGAGGTGTCCCAGCAAGGCCTCATTTCAGTGCCATGCTAGAGCGTTCCCACCGCCCTCCAGCTATTCAGAGTTCCTCCGGTGGTTATTCTAGTCACCAGGGATCCTCCGGTCCCTATTTCAGTGCTATGCCAGAGAGTAAACATCACTCTCCATCCATTGAGGGTTCTTCTTCGGGGCAACATGGTATGATACCTGGAGGTTGTTATGAGTGTGGGGATCCAGGTCATATGAAGAGGTTTTTTCCCAGGCTTCGGGGCAAAGCAGTGTAGTAGGGTTATCAACCTATGGGTCCAGCACCAGCGGTTCGGCCACCCAGAGGTGGAGGACAGGCCAGTAGGGGTCTTCCTAGAGGTGGAGACATACAGGGGGAGTTCAGTCAGCTTCTATTCATTTCGGCGGAGGTCAGTCGTGCGGCGCTCCAACTAGATTCTATGTTATTCCGGTCAGATCAGATGCAGTAGCCTCAGATGCCGTGATTACAGGTATTATTTTAGTATGTGGTAGAGAGGCATCGGTGTTATGTGATCCAGGATCCACCTATTCATATGTTTCAGCCTTATTTGCTCATTTTCTAGATGTTCCTCGTGAGTCCTTGGGTTCTCCCATATATGTGTCCACTCCTGTAGGTGATTTTGTGGTGGTAGAACGGATCTATCGGTCTTGTGTGATCACCTTCTGTGGGTTCGAGATTAGAGCGGACCTTCTATAGCTCGACATGGTTGATTTTGAGGTTATTCTAGGCATGGATTGGCTATCTCCTTATCATGCCGTGCTAGATTGCCATGCCAAGACAGTTACTTTAGCCATGCCCGAGTTGCCTAGATTGGAGTGGAGAGGTTCCTCCGTTATTGCAACCAGTCGGGCTATTTCATTCATGAAGGCTCGACATATGGTCGAGAAGGGTTGTCTGGCGTATCTTGCCTATGTGCGGGACACCACCGTCGAGTCTCCGACGATTGATTCAGTGCCAGTGGTTCGAGAGTTTGCTGATGTATTTCCTTCAGACCTTCTGGGCATGCCTCCAGATCGTGATATTGATTTATGCATTGAAGTAGCTCCGGGCACTCAGCCTATTTCCATTCCCCCGTACCGTATGGCTCCAAAGAAGTTGAAGGAGTTGAAGGAGCATCTTGTGGAGTTGTTAGCTATGGGGCTTATCAGACTGAGTGTATCACCGTGGGGGTGCTCCGATACTATTTGTAAAGAAGAAGGATGGATCCATGCGGATGTGTATTGATTATCGCCAGTTGAACAAGGTAGGTTACGATTAATAACAAGTACCCTTTGCCGCGCATCGATGATTTGTTTGACCAGTTGTAGGGTGCTCGGGTGTTTTCTAAGATTGATTTGAGATCGGGATATGATCAGCTGAAGATTCGGGACTCGGATGTTCCGAAGACTGCTTTTTGTACGAGATATGGTCACTATGAGTTCCTGGTGATGTTCTTTTGCTTGACTAATGCCCCAACATCATTTATGGACTTGATAAACATGGTATTCAGGCCGTATATTGATTCTTTCGTCATTATCTTTATTGATGACATTTTAATTTACTCACGTAGCCTGGGAGAGCACGAGCAGCATTTGAGAGTTGTGCTCCAAACCTTGCAGGAACAGAAGTTGTATGCTAAGTTCTCCAAGTGTGAGTTCTGGTTGGATTCCGTGACATTCTTGGGACATGTGGTGTCCGGAGAGGGTATCAAGGTTGATCCTAAGAAGATTGAGGCAGTTCAGAGTTGGTCGCGTCCTACTTCAGCTACAGAGATCAGGAGCTTTCTAGGCCTAGTAGGTTATTATCGTCGATTTGTGGAGGGAATTTCTTCCATTGCATCCCCATTGACTAGATTTACTCAGAAGAATGCCCCGTTACGCTGGTCCGACAAGTGTGAGGCGAGATTTCAGAAGCTCAAGACAACATTGACCTCAACACCTATTCTGGTATTGCCTCCCAGTTCGGGGATGTATACAGTGTATTGTGATGCTTCACGGATTGGCTAGGGGTGTGTGTTGATGCAGGAGGGGAGAGTTATTGCTTATGCTTCGCGCCAGCTGAAGGTTCACGAGAAGAATTACCATGTGCACGATTTGGAGTTGGCGGTGATTGTTCATGCTTTGAAGATTTGGAGGCACTACTTGTATGGGGTGTCCTATGAGGTTTATACAAACCACCGCAGCTTGTAGCACTTGTTCAAGCAGAGGGATCTTAATTTGAGGCAGCGCAGGTGGCTTGAGTTATTAAAGGATTATGACATTACCATTCTTTACCATCCGGGCAAGGCAAATGTGGTAGTAGATGCCTTGAGCAGGAAGACGGAGATTATGGGTAGCTTGGCTTATATTGCAGTAGAGGAGAGACCTCTAGCCTTGGACATTCAATCCTTGGCTAATCGCCTGGCGAGATTAGACCTTTCAGAGCCTCGCTGAGTTCTAGCACATGTGGTTGCTCAGTCTTCGTTATTGGGAGAGATTAAGGCCCGACCGTATGATGATCTGTGTTTGGCAGAGCTACGGGAGACAATGGTTCAGGGTGGTGCCAAGGAAGTTACTATTGGAGAGGATGGAGTTCTGAGACTTCAGAGCCGCTTATGTGTTCCTAATGTTGATGGCCTAAGGGAGAGGATTTTAGAGGAGGCACACAGCTCACAATATTATGTTCATCCTGGTGCTACGAAGATGTATCGTGATTTGAAGTAGCATTTCTGGTGTAGGCGGATGAAGAAGGACATAATGGGGTATGTGGCTAGATGTCTTAATTGCCAGCAGGTCAAGTATGAGCACCAGAGTCCAGGAGGCCTACTTCAGCAGCTGCCCATTCCTGAGTGGAAGTGGGAGTGCATCACTATGGACTTCGTGGCTGGGTTGCCTCGGACTTTGCGGAAGGTTGGTGCGGTTTGGGTCATTGTGGATAGGTTGACCAAATCGGCGCATTTCATTCCAGTAGCTACTACTTATACTTCTGAGCGGTTAGCCCAGATCTACATTCGGGAGATAGTTCGGTTGCACGGTGTGCCGGTGTCCATTATATCAGATCGAGGTCCTCAGTTCACCTCACACTTCTGGAGAGCATTGCATAGTGAGTTGGGCACCCATATAGATCTCAGCACAGCATTTGACCCTCAGACTGATGGTCATTCGAAGCGTATAATTTAGATATTAGAGGACATGCTCGGGGCATGTGTGATTGATTTCGGAGGTCAGTGGGACCAGTTCTTGCCTTTGGCGGAGTTTGCTTACAATAACAATTATCCATCCAGCATCGAGATGGCTCCATTTGAGGCTTTGTATGGTTGGCGATGTTGTTATCCTATCAGGTGGTTTGAGCCTGGCGAGGCTAATTTGTATGGCACTAACTTGGTGAAGGATGCTTTAGAGAAGGTAAAGTTGATTCAGGAAAGGCCCCGCACAGCACAGTCCAGACAGAAGAGTTACGCGAATCAGAAGGAACGTGATGTATCAATCATGGAGGGAGATAAGGTCCTGTTGAAGGTCTCACTGATGAAGCGTATTATGAGGTTCGGGATGAAGGGAAAGCTGAGCCCACGGTTTATAGGTCCTTTCGAGGTATTGAGGAGAGTTGGAGAGGTTGCTTATGAGCTTGCTTTGCCTCCCAGTTTATGAGGAGTTCATCCGGTCTTTCATGTATCCATGCTCCATAGGTACCACGCTGACTTCTCTCACGTGGTTGATTTCATCACCATTCAGTTGGATGAGAAGTTGGGCTACGAGGAGGAGCCATTTGCTATTATTGATAGACAGGATCACCAGTTGAGATCCATGAGAGTTTCTGCTGTGAAGGTCCAGTGGAGGGGCCAGCCAGTTGAGGAGGCGACTTGGGAGTCTGAGGTGGATATGCGGAGCAGATATCCCCATTTATTCAGCACTTCAGGTATGATTCTAGACCCGTTCGAGGATGAACGTTTGTTTAAGAGGTGGAGAATGTAACGTCTCGACCGATCATTTTGTGTTATAGGACCCCGTTCCCCTAAATGAGACTTCCCGTAGTTGCTTTTAATGATTTATGACTTGTGGGGGCGGATGGTTCGGGATTTGGAAGTGTTTAGAGTTTATAGGAACACTTGGTTCCTTAAGGTTTACCTTTAAGGCCAAGTTTGACTTCGGTCAACATTTTGAGTAAACGACATCAGAATAGAGTTTCGACGGTTCTATTAGCTTCGTATGATAATTTCGGACTTGGGCATACGTTCGGAACGGGTTTTGGACGACCCGGGAGCGTTTCGGCGCCTAATGGTGAAATAGGAATCTCCTTAAGTTCAAATTCTGGTTTGGAACGTGTTTTTGTGTTATCGAGGTCCGAACGGAATTTCAAGACCTGAAATAGTTCCGTTATGTCATTTATGACTTGCTCGCAAAGTTTGGGGTCATTCCGAGTAGTATAGGTCGGTTCGGCGCATTGTTAGCGAATTCAAGAAGTTAAAGTTCTTAAGTTTGATTCCAGGGGTTTTGAGGTGTGATTTTGAGTTTTAGCGTTGTATTGGCGTTCTGAAGGCTCGAGCGAGTTTGTATTATGATTTGGGACTTTTTGGTATATTTGTTTAGGGGCTCGGGTGGGCCCAGGTGCCGCTCGGGCACCAAACGAGGGAAAAAACCAGCAACTATAATTGCTGGTGCACCAGATCTGGTGTGTTCGCAGGTGTGGTTGCCCAGTCGCAGGAGCGGTCCCGCACCTGCGGTCCAAGCCTCGTAGGTACATTTTCAGGTGGGCTTCCCCTTTTCTCGCAGATGTGGATCAAGTTCCGCAGGAGTGGAGCTGCAGGTGCGAGCTTTATCCCCCTAGCCCAGTTTCGCAGGAGTGGGTATTTACTCGCAGGTGCAAGACCGCAGGTGCAAGACCGCAGGTGCGGTCCTTGAGCCACATGTGCGAGACCGCAGGTGCGGTCATTAAGCCGCAGGTGCGGAACCATTGTAGCCGTGAGTTCTTTAAAACACGGGATTTATTCATTTTACTCCATTTTTTCTTCCACCATAAACGACCTTGAGAGCTTGGAAAAGATCCCCACGACCTAGCTACTGAAAGGTAAGTGAATTCTACCCTAATGTTAGTTTAATGCATGAATTCCTAGTTAAATTAACCTTCTAGTTTTTGGAAATCAAGGGTTAGAGTAATAACCTAGGGCTTTATGAAAATTTAGGAAATTACCCATTGATTAGCCATATAATCATACAAAAATAATATATTAACGATCCTTAGGCTATGGGTAAGTGTTTCCTTCAAAAATTTCCAAAATCCGAGCATGCGGGCCCGGGGGGGGGGGGGGGGAATATTGGGATTTNTGAAATAACTATGTAAATAGGGGAACTTCATACTTTTGAGTATAAATTGATGAACTTGTGTAACATTTGACTAGTTTCGAGCTCTTGGGAGACGAGTTCGGAGTTTCGAGCGCATTCTTGACCCGGAGAGTAGGTTCGACATGAGGTGAGTCTCCTTTCTAACCTTGTAAGAGGGAATTGTCCCCATAGGTGAATTAAATGACTATGTGTTAATGTTTGTGGGGGCTACGTACGTACAAAGTGACGAGAGTCCATAACGTAGCGACTATTATTGCTATGTCCGGGTAGTTAGGCCCACATCATGCCTTGTGTTCTTCTTCGAAATGAATTATGTGCTTTATGAATTCATGTTATATGCTGCTTGTTTCCCTGAGATCATGGAATTTGGTAAATTAAAGGAATGCCCTCTGAAAAGTAAATTGAGAAGATATTGTGTGTGCATGTGACCGCTTCACAATTTACATTCCGCAAGAGGAGTGTTATTTCCGCAACTCTCATGGGAGCGGGCCGTATGCCACGGCGGATTGAAAGATACATTTATGGTTCGGGCCGTTCGACCCTCAGCAGTGCACATATATGGTTATTATGATGGCTCAGGCCGGTTGTCCTTATTCCGTATGTGCATGCTAAATTGTTAATGATTTCATGGATATTGAATTGACAGATATTTTGGGGAAAAATGAAGTGTTAATTGTTTAGTTACTTCCAGTATTTATTTGATTTGCAGTTACCTTTAATGTTTACTGCTTTATCATCCTCGTATGCCTATTGCTTTTATCATATCCTGTTAAATTATATTGTTGGACCCTAGTAAGTGTCAAGTCGACCTCTCGTCACTACTTCTTCGAGATTAGACTAGATACTCACTGGGTACATAATTATTTATGTATTCATGCTACGCTTCTATACTTAATTGTACAGGTTCTGAGGCTGGTGCATCTGGTTATCAGACCGGAGCTCGATTCTGATTATTGTTGGACCTGACTTCACGGTGAGCTGTCTCTCCTGGCGATCCTCGACAATACTATGGAGTCTTCTTTGTTATTTCCCGTCTATTACTTTCAGACAGTGGGGTAATTCTATTGTATCTTTTGTATATTCTGTTAGTATGCCCGTAGGACTTGTGACACTAGTTCCTGGCACACACGTGGTAGATGTTATGGTTTACGGGTCTGTGTATATATCGGCTCATGCCTTTTTATGACTGATTTTGTTCAAATTGGCTAATTACCCTTTTCATTTAATGTTTTAAGTTATAAAAACATGTCACGCGATGGGATGTTTTATTAAATAGGGGGGAAATTCTTAGTAATTTAAGTGTTGGCTTGCCTGACCCCGGGGTTGGCCGCCATCACGACTTGAGTTAGGATTTTGGGTCGTGACAACTCAAAAGGTGAAAAAACCACGTCCTACTTCCCAGTAAGATTTTCCCAAACTCTTCACAAAATCACTGAGCCAAACAACATTTACAAAATAACCTCTTTTGTAAAACTAAGGACTACCTCTAATCCCTTTGTGGCAAACTAACCTCTAGCTATTTGCGATAGACTTGATGTTAGCTATAACTTGAACACTCAGTACCTATTACAATTGCTTCTAGATAAGCTGAAAGATACAAGTTGTAATCCCTACTACAAATAAACTAGACTAAAAGACAACAGATGGAGCTGGTTCTTCTAGCTTATTCAAGTAGCTTCAGAGTCGCACACTTAATTCTCACACGAACTGCTTGCAAAATTGCTTTGGTAATTTTGCTCTCAATTCTTGTTTTGCTTCTGCTTTTGTGCGTGCATGTACAATACGAACACTTAACAATATATAGGATTAGTAGACAAAGAGATTCACTAGAATTCGGATGCTACTCTTCCTTGGTGGAAGAGTTCCAGTTGATCTTAGCTCCCTAAATCCTCCTTTATCTTGATTCTGTTCTTACTAAATAAGGAGTCCATCTCCTTATCAATTTTCAATCTTTTCGATCAGGAGATATCTCTTTAGATCACAAATTTCGTTTATCTCCTGCATGTGCACCTCACGTTCCCTCAACTCTGCATATGTCTATGTCTCCAGTGATGGACCTGGTTCGACTCTGAGTTCCTTTGTCAATCTTCAAAACCATTTAGCTTCTTGATTCAACAAATTCCCCCTTTTTGATGATGACAAACTCTGTGTTTAGGCCTGTAACCACTTTAATCAAACATTGACACTTTTTAGAGTATTAAGAATTTATCATAAAGAACCAGGTTCATTAGGTTATAAATATCACATATTCAAAATATAGCACATCTCCCCCCTTTTGGCATCATTGAAAAGTTGCAAAATGTTAGAATTACCAGATTTATAAGAATTACTCATGACCACTGGGGAAACTGCAAGTGCTAACACGGATTAATCATCAATAGTGAACCAAGAATGCAAACTATCAAAGAAAGTGAGACAAGAATAAGAGTAGAAACAACAAAATTCATTTATAGAAGCATAGTTCAACCACCATCCACACAAATAAATAAAAACAGTTACTACCATGAGCAATCGAAAACAAAAAAATCCTGAATCTGGGTCATAGAGGGTTAAAGACAGACTGGACTACTAAGGCTTGTAAGGGGTGGAGGCTGGGTTTTGGGCTTGGAGAAGAAATATCATATCCTTGAGAAATCCTTCATTCTTCTCCTTTTCCTTGGCAAGCTCAATTTTTAGAGCATCCCGCTCATATTCAACCTCAGCCAGACAATTTTCCAGCCTAATTATTTATACATCCTTAACCCCACCCTCCTGCACAAGGGCTCTGACTTTGCTGTTTACCGGCGTCTTTCTGGATGAACCAGGTTCATTGTCAGGAACATTAACTGAAAGTGCAAGAGGGGGGGTTGAATTGACTATTTTTATTTATTTTACTAGTTGACTGGTTATGTAATTAGTCGACTAGAAGTAGCAGCGAAGTAATAACACAGTAGAAAGTAAAGACAGTAATAAAAGTGCAGGAATTAAAGATACCGGAATTTTATATTGGTTCAGATTCAATTTGAATCCTAGTCCAATCCCCTTGGGTTGCAATGGTGTTCTCTTTCAGTGATTGATGTTCTTCGAGAATACAGAGATGGTGAAGTTTATACCTATGGCTATCTTTCAGTGACTCTTGATTTCTTTTTGATACAATGCCTCACCAGTGGTTTTCTCTCTATCTTCTCTAACTTGTTACACAACAGATCTTTTAAGAGCTACAATGTTTGTATGTAGTAGAACAAAGAGAGGGTAATTGGTTCGATCAAAGTATATCTTTTTAATGTACAAGAGAGTTTATATATATGAGGAAGCTCTGACTGTTGAAGAAACGCTTCCAACCCAAGAGATTTGATCCTTGGAAAGAGATTTGATTCTTTCCAAGAATAAGGATGTTCCGCAACGGCTAAGGCAGGAAGGGATGCGCTGAACGCTTCCTTGGATAGCGCTAAAATCCTCCTAGGATCTTGGGCTTTCCAGAGTTAGCCGCGTGAGATATTCTTGGTGTCATTGAATGCTTGATTCCTTTATTCTTTCCGCAATCTACTCCGTCATTCTTTCATCAGCCTTTATTTGTTCCTTAGTTTTGGATACCATAAGGATCGTATTAGATTCAGTCTGCTTCATTTATTCTTCCGCAATATCCTCGATTTTGGATTTTCCAGTGATCTTGTTCTTTCAATCTCGAGAGGTACCTACACACAACAAATATATTATTTTCATCATTAAAATAAGATTCTAACATCTCCCCCTTTTTGATGATAACAAAATAATATATGTATAAACATCAGTTGACTTCCCTGTATTGACTCCCCCTCAGTAGAGGGTTATTATAGTCAACTGGTTTTTCTCCCCCTCAATAGTTGTTGTAGTCAACTCGATCGTGCTCCCCCTCAAAAAGTGTTGTAGTCGACTTGATGCGTAGCTTGCAATTCCGCTAAGGTCAACTTGTACCGAATAGTTGTACCTGTGTTATTACATACATATTCTTTTCTCCCCCCATTTTGAAATTAGCAAAGAGGGAATGCAAACCAAAAGATGATTGATAAAAGCAGAGAGTTGTGAAGTCATAGAGTTTAAAAAAACATCCATCGACTGGTGACCCAGTCCAAGCACAAAAAAAAATTTCAAAACACAAAAAAATTGTCTGAAACATCCAAATTAACGGCGCAGAAAGTATGTAAGAGTATTGCAAATCGCCTTCTTTATCTGATCAAAGCTGGTTGTGGCTGAGATGCTCATTCCATCAAACCTGTCATGAATCTCCTTGAATGCCTTGACAGCATTCTCCCTGACCTTGAGAACTGCAACTCAAATTTTAGAAACATCTGATCATGTTTCCTTGGAGATGGTATGGATGTCATCAAAAGTATACTGAGTGACAGAGAGGAGATTCGTAATCTCATCTAGTTGAGACCTAATGCACTGAAGCTTTTCAGCCAAATCAAAATCACTGTGGC
Source organism: Nicotiana undulata (assembly GCA_005239495.1). Taxonomy (NCBI): domain Eukaryota; kingdom Viridiplantae; phylum Streptophyta; class Magnoliopsida; order Solanales; family Solanaceae; genus Nicotiana; species Nicotiana undulata. The sequence continues at coordinate 60,901 of ML268184.1, forward strand.
TAGGAGGAGAGGCAGAGGGTTTGCATTTTGATTCGATTAGGGAGGTCTTGACTTCATTCTCTTGTTTCTTGACCAATGACCCTTGACTAGTCTAGCTTTTTTTCTGATAACGTTTCTTTCTTCATTAAACTTATTATTGAAAACCCATTTTGTTCCAATAACTGGAGAATTTGCAGGCTTGGGTGTCAGTTTCAATACTTGATTTTTATCAAATTGATCAAGTTCTTCCTGCATAGCTTGCACCCAACTTGAATCTTTTAGGGCCTCTTCAATTTTTGTTTGCTCAATTTGACATACCAGGGCTATGTTGGCCTTCTTTTTGAGAGCTCCTCTTGTTTTCATCCCTTCGTTCGGATCACCAATAATGATTTTTTTAGGATACTAAGACTCATTCTTCCAATCATTTAGACGAGCAATAGAAGTAATTGATTCCTTTGATTCTTCAAGTTGACTATTGTTGATTACACTAGTCGACTCCTCAATGTTGATAGGTTTACTAGTTGACTCTTAAGGTTGGTTTGCCTCTTCATATTTCAGCATTTGTTCATCATCACCTGCATCAAATTCTTTATTGGCCAGGTTGTTATTCAGTTAAAAAATAACATGCACAGATTCTTCTACACATAAGGTGCATTTATTATACACTCTAAAGGATCTGCTATTTAATGAGTAACCGAGAAAATACCTTCATCGCTTCTTGGATAAAAAATTTCATGATTGTTCTTACCATTGTTGTGAATGAAACACTTGCTTCCAAAGGGATGGAAATATCTTACGTTTGGACGCTTACCTTTTCGTAGCTCATATGGAGTTTTGTTCAGGATAGGTCTAACGAGGCATCTATTTAGAATGTGACAAGCAATACTTACACCTTCCGCCAAAAGTGATTTAGAAATGAATGTTCTAACAACATGGTTCTGGCCATATCCTGTAGAGTTTTGTTTTCTGTTCAACCACTCCATTTTGTTGAGGAGATCTAGGTGCAGAGAAGTTGTGAGTATATCCTTGATCATTGTAGAAGTCTTCAAAAGCTCGACTTTCAAATTCTCCTCCATGATCACTTTGCACAGTAGTGATGAGAGATCCTTTTCTCTCTCAACCTTTTTACAGAAGATCTCAAAAACTTTCAAGGCTTCATCCTTGTGAGACAGAAAAATCACCCAAGTAAAACGTGAGTAATCATCAACAATAACAAAAACATATCTTTTACCTCCAATGCTGGCAGTTCTAGTAGTCCAAACAGATTCATATGTAGTAATTGTAAAGGCTTTGAAGTAGAGACAATATCTTTGCTTTTGAAAGAATTTCTAGTTTGTTTACCAATTTGACATGCATCACATACATGATTTCTAGAAACATTTAATTTGGGTAAACCAATAACTAGTTCTCGTTTGGAAAGCTTTTCTATCAGATACATGCTTTCATGACCAAGTTTCTTATGCCAAAGCCAAGGGTCATCAGAAATAGAAGTTAAGCAGATATGACCATCTATATTTTCAAAACCATCAAGGATGTAAACATTACCATACCTTTTACCTGGAAGAATTGTTTTACCTGATTCGTCCTCGATGGCACAACCTGTTTTCTTAAATTTTACCTTGTATCATGAATTGCACAACTGGCTTATACTAAGGAGATTGTAGTTGAGTCCATCCACAAGATAAACTTCAGTGATATCTCAATTGTTGTTGAACGGAATAGTTCTGGTACCAACTATCTTTCCTTTTGAGTCATCACCAAATTTTACATTTCTTCCATCAATTTTTGTAATTTATTTAAACAGGTTCTTGTCACTTGTCATGTGACTGGAACACGCACTGTCCAAATATTATTTTCCTTTGCGACTCCTTCTATGGTGTTCCTGCAAAACATAATCTTTATCTTTTCTTAGGTTCCCAAGTCTTCTTGGGTTCTTTTGGGTTAGCATTGCTAGGTTCAGGGTTGTTCTTGGGTCTCCAAACCCATCCTAACACATTTGATTTATGAAAACAACAAAGGAATACTTATGTCCACTTTTATTGCAATAGTGATATTTGGGGCTTGATCCAGTTATGGATTTCCCAGTTGAGTCTGAACTAGTTGACTCTGTTCTGGAAGGTCCTTCTCTAGTCGACTTATAAGATGTTTGAATGGACTATGTAGAACTATAACCAGTGGATTCGCGCACGCGGTTAAGCTGCACAAGTAATCTATCATACTCATCATGAAGTTCATCTTTTTCAATTTCACATATATCAAGTTTGAGTTTCTAGTCTCTTATTTCTTTATTTAGTCTTTTTATCTCATCAAATAATTTTTGTGATTCTTTTAAAGTAAGATCAAGAATATCCTGCAATTCATAACATCTATCACAGTTATAGGGTCTTACCTCGCTTGTTTCACCTCGAGCCATGAAACAGTTTTCATTTTCATCTTTTTCTTCATTGTTAGAGCCATCCTCGTCTGTCCAGCATCAAGAGATTTTCTTCATGTCGTTTTCAAGAATTGTCATGAAGCACAGGTTGGCTACTTATTCATATTTTGAATTGTCTTCATCACTCCAGCTTCCAAATGATTTATTCTTGTTGAATCCTATGGAGACTTTTCTTTTGAGTTTAGGGCATTAGAGCTTGAATATGTCCAAATCTTCCGCATTCATAGCATTTTCCATCATTTTTATCTTGTTCTCCATATTGTCTGATACGCCTGGATGGGAACTTGCCTTTCTTGGTGTTTCTGTATCTCCTCATCAGTTCGTCCATGTTTCTTGATACTAGAGCAATTTCTTCTTTGAGAGATTCAGGATCATCATCGATATCGCTTTCTGCTCTATCAGTTGTAGCTTTGAAAGCTACAATCTTCTTCTATTCTACTTGAGAAGTTTTCTTTAGATGGGTCTTTTCAAAAGCTATGAGTTCTCCCCGAAGTTCATCATATGACATTTGTTCTTCAGTGTATGCATAAATGTCTTCAAGATCAACGGGGGATTGAGCCGTAGCAGCAACTAGTAGTGGGTAATTTCCCTTTTTGATGACTCTCCATACCTTGACATCATAGGACTTTGCGTAGATTTCCATGCGCACTTTCTAGTGAGAGAAGTGTTGACCGTTGAAGTAGGGTGGCCTCACTTGGGATGTTCCTTCCTGGAAAAGTTCTCCAATAATGACTTGATTTGCCATGATCTTTTCTCACAAGCTGTTAAGCAAAAATAAAATGTGAGCGAGGCTCTGATACCAATTGAAAGTGCAAGAGGAGGGGGGTGCATTGACTATTCTTATTTATTTTACTAGTTGACTGGTTATGTAATTAGTCGACTAGAAGTAGCAGCAAAGTAATAACACAGTAGAAAGTAAAGACAATAATAAAAGTGCAGGAATTAAAGACACCGGAATTTTATACAGGTTCGGATTCAATGTGAATCCTAGTCCAGTCCCCTTGGGTTGCAAGTGTGTTCTCTTTCGGTGAATGATGTTCTTCGAGAACACAGAGATGTTATAATTTAAACCTATGGCTATCTTTCAGTGACTCTTCATTTCTTTTTGATACAATGCCTCACCAGTGGTTTTCTCTCATTCTTCTCTAACTTGTTACACAACTGATTTTTTAGGAGCTACAATGTTTGTATGTAGTAGTACAAAGGGAGGGTAATTGGTTAGATCAAAGTATATCTTTTTAATGTACAAGAAAGTTTATATATATGAGGAAGCTCTGACTACTAAAGAGACGCTGCCAACCCAAGAGATTTGATCCTTGGAAAGAGATTGATTCTTTCCAAGAATAATGTTGTTCCGCAACGGCTAGGGCAGGAAGGGGTGCGCTGAAGGCTTTCGTAGATGGAGCTGAAAACCTCCTAGGATCTTGGGCTTTCCAGAATTAGCCGTGTGAGAGATTCTTGGTGTCGTTGATTTCTTGATTCCTTTATTCTTTCCGCAATCTACTCTGTCATTCTTTCATCAGCCTTTATTTGTTTTCATAGTTTTGGATACCATAAGAATCGTATTAGATTCAGTCTGCTTCATTTATTCTTCCACAATACCCTTGATTTTGGAATCTCCAGTGATCTTGTTCTTTCAATATCGCGAGGTACCTACAGACAACAGATGTAAGGCCCCGAAAAAATTTTCTAAGCAATACAGGATTCGGGGTGCCAGGTAGACTAATTGTAATATTTTATGTGCTTTAATTATAATGAAAATGAATTAGATGTGGTAGATAAGTGTATGAGCCATATAATAAGTAATGTGAGGTCCAAAGGGAAGCCTAAGGCTAGGCCAAAGGGAGAATTCCATAATAGGCTAAAATTCCAAAGGTATTTGCACTAGTACACAATTTGAAGGATCATATCTAATTATGTATAAAGTATTATGTGATTAATAACCTATCAAATGAAAGGAATTCGAGTCTAGTTTCCAAAGATTCAAAATGTTTGTCATTTAAAAATTCCTACGCAAAGTTATGGTCAAATTACCGAATGATGGAAAAACGCAATCTTGTGTCGAATCTGCGATCGCAGAATCAAAATGCGGTCCGCATTTTTGATCTGCGATCGCAAATCTGGTCGCAGACTGGGCCAGTGTAGCCCAGTTTTGGGCAACGATTCTGCGATTTACTATGCGGCCCGCATGTGTGTTCTGCGATCCATTCTGCGATCGCAAACACTGTTACAGAGGCTTATTTTTCCTATTTTTATAACCCGACCCCATTTTCATAAATAGGTTTAAGGGCTTCATTTGGGGTCATTTTTCTACTGGTTTTAGAGATAAATGGGAGCATATAGAGAGAGAAAGAAGGGGCCTAACTTCATAATCATCCAAATCTTGCTCAAGTCTTCAAGAATCAAGAAAGATAATCATAGATTGTCCTCCATCCGTGTAAGTCCTACTTCCAAAAATTCCATGCAAGAGGTTAAGGGTTCAAATATGTGGTGGGGGTTAGAAATAGGCCATGTATGTGGGACTAAGTTGTAGTATGTGATGTTAAATAATTAATTTGGGTAGTTCATGTTAAAATTTGTTGAGGGAAGAAAGACTTACCATTTCTAAACCTTGTAGTCTACTTCACATGTTAGGTGTTTGATGAAATTCCTAAGAGAGTTACACCGTGGGTAATCTTCCTAATTATTAATCGATTTCCGCTATCTCCTTATAGATTGTTATGGCTAGAGGTGTTGGTGTATTGTCTAAACTTAAGGAAAAGCACTTTGAGGTATGCATGGTTAACTTTAACCTTCGTAGAATCCTCTTGTTTGTGTCTGAGCATACAGTATGTGTACTTTGTCTGAGAAATTGTGAATTGATTGTTCTAATGTGTTGAGACGTAAGATTCTATTCTCTGATTGTCCTAGTTGATTTCCATACCACCGTGCTATATGAGATTGTGAAAATGGTTATTCCTTGTGCTTACTCTATCATGTGCAAAGCTCGTTAACTGTTGAATACCTCGGTATGAGAGGATGTACTGCAGAACAAAAAAAATGATAACGAATCCAATTGTTGAATGTATCTAAGTGTTAAATGTAGTGTAGTAAATAATGGAAAGGAAATGTGGATTTATCTAATGGAACTATATGTTGATGCTCGTTATATGCTTGAACTTATCAATGTGAAGGAAAGTGGTACTAAATGAGTGAAAATGGTAATGAACTCAATTGTTGAATGTATCCAAGTGTTGAGGGCTATGTAGTGAATGATGGGAAAGTAAAGTGAATTGAATTGACCAATCTAAATGGTTATTGAGTACCGTACATGACTCACTGTTTGGTAGAAATTATTGTTCCTTTGCTTTCATGTGGCTGTTCGGTTGTTATGAATTTACATTCTTGATGATAAAAATCTTTGTGACTGAATTAATTGGTTGATGTTGCTAGTAAATACATTGTTGAACGTAACAAAGTGCTAAAGGTTGTGTAGCAGATGATGAAATTGAACATGGACTGATTTTATTAAGTCAAATGATTATGGCAACACCATATATGAATTACTGATTGGTAATAATCATTGTACCTTGATTTCACATGGTTATTGGTTGTAATGAATTCATATTCTTGATGATGAAGCCTTGTGATTGAATTGTGAACTGTTATGGTTGCCATGGAATATGATTGTACGGTGGGATCGGGTTGCGCGCCGCAACAAGAGAAATAAGGGTGGAATATGATTGTACGGTGGGATCGGGTTCCACGTCGCAACATGACGTAATAAGGCTGAGTTGTGATTGTCTGGTTGGATCGGGTTGCACGCCGCAACAGGTAGAAATAAGGGTGGAATGTTGAGAAGGAATAAGGGTGGAGTGTGATGGTGTTTAAATAAGAACCTGTGGAACTTTAATTATGATTATTTCGGTATCTCTTTGTTGTGACTTGAACTCATATGTATGGTGGGTTGTATTGAAATTGTGTTCTTATAATGAAATTCTCTGTGATTGAATTGTGAATTGAAAATGTTGACGTGGAATGTTATCATCATCTCTATTGAAATGAAAATCGATGAAACTCTTGAATATGGTTGTGTTGAAAAAGAAAAGGGGAATCTGTGAAACTCTTGATTTTGGTTGTTTCTATTTCTGTGCAATGCTTGTTGGTTCTATTACTGTCTTTTATCCGTGTATTGTTTGATTGTACTTGGGATAAAGTTTGTTCATACATACTAGTACTATTTCACAGTACTAACGTCCCTTTTGCCGGGAGCGCTACATCTTTTATATGGATGTAGGTGGTTCCATAGCAGGTAGCTCGGCCCGGCGTTAGTGGTACCTCATCTTCATCTCTTCAGCAGTTGTGGTGAGCCCCGCTTCCTCCCGGGTTCAAGCGTAGTGTTTGTTGTACTTTTTTTGTACAAGACACTAAATTTTGAGGTATAGTCGGGGCCTTGTTACCGACAAGTTATGTAAAATCCCTAGTATTCGTAGAGGCTCCGTAGACATGATGTGGGTGTATAGATGTATTTTTGGGTAGTAACAGTACGTACTCGGAACCGTGGATCATGTTGGAAAGTTATGAATGTATTACGTATGTTTGGATATCAATCGTTGAAATGCTAAAAGAGGAAACAAATGGAGATATATTGTAAAATGTACTTTGAAACTAAAATCGGCTAACTCACACAAAATAATTTATGTTATGAACGCGGGGTAATACGTTGGGCAGGAAAGGCAATCCATGTCCGCTTGACTGGGTTCACCCGGTTAGGCGTCGATCTTGTCCCTCGATTTTGGGGCGTGACAAACTTGGTATCAAAGCTTAAGTTTTTAAAAGTGTCCTAGGATGTCTCGAAGCCGTTTCTAGTAGAGCCCTTATTATCGGTGTGTTGTCGACCACATATTTAATTAGGGGGCTACATGGACATTCAGGAATTTCACCCTTCTTTGATACTCCAATCGTGCGATAGAGCTCAAGTTAGGGAGTTAGCTTTCTCTCCAAACCTTTCTCTAAAAATGAGTAATCATGATACCATAATCCGCGTGTTTGAATCCATGAGGAGGGAATGATCCCACCATTGAGTCCGAAGGGACTACCCAAGGGCTTGTTAGGAGAAACACACCTAGTAACACATTCATATGTCAAGCCTTTCTCTCGGCCAAGCCTTATAGCATCTCCCAATTTGGTTGGTAATAACTGGATGTGTAGAAGTGTGTTGTAGGGCTTTGTTGCGAAGCATAGTTGCTAAACATAAGTAGATTTTTAAATTTTGGAGTTATACATCATGTGACTATATGCGGAGATCTTCTTTCAAAAACGTAAAGGTCCTCGTAATCCCTTATATTATCACTTTTCCTATTGGTTACAAAGTAAATATCACTTCTATAATCTCTCTCACTTTCTTTTCATTTGTCTTGCATCATGTGTTGTTTACCCGTAATCTTCAATGCGATATTATCTCAATTTCTCAACTAGTTATCCAACTATATGATCTGATTTAATTAACCTCACTTTTATGTACTCTACAAGCTCCCTGGGAGTGGACAAATTTCCCCTTTACTACAGACTTCTAAATGTCTTCAACTCTGTTTAAACTTGTTGATTCCAAATAGTGTTCTTAGTTGTGCTGCCTTACTATCTATTTTTATCTGGTAACTCTCCTTGTGAATATAATTTCATACCTTATGGTATCGAGCGTTGGGGTATGTTCCTTTTTTTATGATAAAAAGATATTGCTCTCACTCCTTGTGAGATTTTCTCCTAAACGATCATCTACCTGCTCTGCTTGTCCATGTGACTAGGTAACTTGGGTTACCCTTCTCCGATAAGTGCATCAAGACTTCTCACCCTTTCATAATTATTCATATGGTCACTTTGAGGCCTTATTCTACACTACTCGTAATGAGTTTGAGTACTTTCTCGCCATTGTTGATGATTTTCTAGGGCTACGAGGGATTGTCTCATGGGTTCAAAAAGTAATGATTTTCCTTAAAGTTCAAGATTAAATTTCCATGATTTCGAATCAAAGTGTGTCACCTTTTCAAAAGTTTTAAATGGGTCGGATTTGATGAGGTTATGTGACTTTCTGCTCACTCAGCTTCTAGGAGTATTGACAACGTCATGGTCATGTATGGGGAATTATTGCTACCCCTGGCATTGCACCGCATTGGGGAGGGGTAGATTGTTCGAATTATGATAACCTCATAAGTAGATGACTTCTTTTCCATCCTCATGCGCTTGTGGCATAGAGTCCTTGTGTCGCTTATTGTTAGGAGTGAAATCAAATTCCACGTATTTCATTTGCGGCCTCAATCACACCCATGTTGCAAGAGTCTTACCATTTGAGCTCAACTATTTACCTTACACTCAGAGACACAGCTGGTGTATCCTACTTGATCAGTTCTTTAAAGTCTCAAGTTCACATACATGGTATCCACCTTATCTAAGAATAATAGTTACCACTATGCTTCACTTATCTGATAATTGATGTAGTCACCTGGATTAAACCATGTCGGCATCGTTAATATATATCATCGTGTCACTTAGCATATAACCTCATAAAATACTCTACTCAGCACATTAATGGATTCCTGAATAATTCCAGCCCAATCTTGAACTCTGTTGCTCATCACTGTATTTGGCCTATTTTGGTATTGAAAGTTCAAATGTGTCAAAGTCACCTTGTGATCACATATATTCAGTAGGTAATTCTATGGTCAATTTATTATAGCACATCTTAGAGAAATCATGAAGGTCACCACGAGTTTAGTTTGGGTGTTCGCATAGAGATTTAGAATTCAGGAAGGTAAATCGGTTATTCTCAAAATTTTCCCCTATAGATGTTATGTGAATTGATAATCAAGGACACATAAGAGCATTTTCCCCATTAGGTTGCACTAGGAGTATGATGTTCCCCGTAACTGTTCCTCATGTACTTTGTGTTTTCATATGTTTATGTCTAAGAAGGTAGTGATAAAATAAGGGTGTGAATTGATTTGATTGAACTATATGCTCATGGTAATATCCTATATGATGCATTATTGGCAAGAATTCACCGTGGCTTGACTTCATATGGATTGTTGATTGAAATGAAATTATATTCTTGTTGATGAACACCTTCGTGATTACATTAATGGCTGGTAGGGACTATTATGAACACATGATTGTTTGGTTACTATGAAATGATATCCTTGATGGTATGATGTCATGTGATGGAATTATGGGCTGTTGTTGTTACCATGAATTGTAATGTCCGGTGGAATGTAAATTGTACAGTAGAAATCATTAAAGGTAAAGTTAATGGATAGTTAACTCATGTGAGGTGTCTATCTGTCATCCTTTTTATGTATGTTTGGGAGTTGATATTATTTCCGTGAATGTGTTATGGCAGAGCTTGTAAGTCTATGAGGCCACCTTGAAGGCTGAAAGTGTCGTGGAAGGAACATATTTTTGCTTGATTGTATATCAATTAGTTTTGACTTGAAAGGTACCATATAGGTGTTATGATCTAAAAATGTGCAGTCCATGTTCAGGTGTCTTTATGGTAATGTAGTTCTTGTGATGTTGAGATTGGAGTTATGGGTGTATACATTGTGGTGCTTTGTCGATTTATTGATGAGTTTTAAAGATGGTTTTGGTAGTTTTTTGACAGGTGGATAGGCCTAGTTACAAAGGAGATGCTGTCAAAGTTTCTGAAACATTTGGGACTCAGTCAAAATTTAGGCGCTTGAGGTAGGATAGAAAAGAAATATGTTATGTTAGGTGTTTGGGTCAGGCTCTACCTCTCATTCGAGCACGAATTATCCTAAGCGGGGGAGAATGTAAGGCCCCGAAAAATTTTGCTAAGCAATATAGCATTCGGGGTGCCAAGTAGACTAATAGTGATATTTTATGTCCTTTAATTATAATTAAAAAAAATTGAATGTGGTGGATAAGTGTATGATTCATATAATAAGTAATGTGAGGTCCAAGAGAAAGCCTAAGGCTAGGCCCAATGGGAGAATTCCATAATAGGCTAAAATTCAAAAGGTATTTGCACTAGTACACACTTTGAAGGAGCATATCTAATTATTATAAAGCATTATGTGATGAATAACCTATCAAATGAAAGAACATCGAGTCAAGTTTCCAAATCTTCAAACCGTTCGTCATTTGGATATTCTTACGCAAAGTTATTCTCAAATTACCGAAGGTTGGAAAAACGCGATCTTGTGTCGAATCTGCGATCGCAGAATCAAAATGTTGTCCGCATTTTTTATCTGCGATCGCAAATCTGGTCGCGGACTGGGCCAGTGTAGCCCAGTTTTGGGCAGTGATTCTGCGATTCACTCTGCGGCCCGCAGTGTGTTCTGCGATCGCAGACCCTGTTATAGAGGCTTATTTTTCCTATTTTTATAACCCGACCCCATTTTCATAAATAGGTTTAAGGGCTTCATTTGGGGTCATTTTTCTACTAGTTTTAGAGAGAAATAGGAGCATATAGAGAGAGAAAGAGGGGGCCTAACTTCATAATCATCCAAATCTTGCTCAAGTCTTCAAGAATCAAGAAAGATTATCATAGATTGTCCTCCATCCAGGTAAGTCCTACTTCCAAAAATTCCATGCAAGAGGTTAAGGGTTCAAATATGTGGTGGGGGTTAGAAATAGGCCATGCATGTGTGACTAAGTTGTAGTATGTGATGTTAAAGAACTAATTTGGGTAGTTCATGTTAAAATTTGTTGAGAGAAGAAGGAATTACCATTTCTAAACCTTGTAGTCTACTTCACCTGTTAGGTGTTTGATGAAATTCCTAAGAGAGTTACACCATGGGTAATCTTCCTAATTATTAATGGATTTCCGCTATCTCCTTATAGATTGTTATGGCTAGAGACGTTGGTGTATTGTATAAACTTAAAGAAAAGCTCTTTGAGGTATGCATGGCTAACTTTAACCTTTGTAGAATCCTCTTGTTTGTGTCCGAGAATACAGTATGTGTACTTTGTCTGAGAAATTGTGAATTGATTGTTCTAATGTGTTGAGACGTAAGATTCTATTCTCTGATTGTCCTAGTTGATTGCCATACCACCGTGCTATATGAGATTGGGAAAATGGTGATTCCTTGTGCTTACTCTATCATGTGCAAAGCTCGTTAACTGTTGAATACCTCGGTATGAGAGGATGTACTGCAGAATGAAAGAAATGATAACGAATCCAATTGTTGAATGTATATAAGTGCTAAATGCTGTGTAGTAAAAAATGGAAAGGAAATGTGGATTTATCTAATGGAACTATATGTTGATGCTCGTTATATGCTTGAACTTATCATTGTGAAGGAAAGTGGAACTAAATGAGTGAAAATGGTAATGAACTCAATTGTTGAATGTATCCAAGTGTTGAGGGACGTGTAGTGAATGATGAGAAAGAAAAGTGAATTGAATTGACTAATCTAAATGGTTATGGAGTACCGTACATGACTCACTGTTTGGTAGAGATTATTGTGTCTTTGCTTTCATGTGGCTGTTCGGTTGTTATGAATTTACATTCTTGATGATGAAAATCTTTGTGACTGAATTGATTGGTTGATGTTGCTAGTAAATACATTGTTGAACGTATCAAGTGCTAAAGGCTGTGTAGCAAACGATGAAAGTGAACATGGATTGATTTTATTGAGTCAAATGATTGTGGCAACACCATATATGAATTACTAATTGGTAATGATCATTGTACCTTGATTTCACATGGTTATTGGTTGTAATTAATTCATATTCTTGATGATGAAGCCTTGTGATTGAATTGTGAACTGTTATGGTTTCCATGGAATATGATTGTATGGTGGGATCGGGTTGCGCGCCGCAATAGGAGAAATAAGGGTGGAATATGATTGTACGGTGGGATCGGGTTGCACGCCGCAACAGGACGTAATAAGGCTGAGTTGTGATTGTCTGGTGGGATGCGCGCCGCAACATAATGAATAAATATGATTGTCAGGTGGGATCGGGTTGCGCGCCGCAACAGGTAGAAATAAGGGTGGAATGTTGAGAAGGAATAAGGGTGGAGTGTGATGGTGTTGAAATAAGAACCTGTGGAACTTTAATTGTGATTATTTCGGTATCTCTTTGTTGTGACTTGAACTCATATGTATGGTGGGTTTTATTGAAACTGTGTTCTTATAATGAAATTCTTTATGATTGAATTGTGAATTGAAAATGTTGACGTGGAATGTTATCATAATCACTATTGAAATGAAAATCGATGAAACTCTTGAATATGGTGGTAAAAAAGAAAAGGGGAATCTGTGAAACTCTTGATTTTGGTTGTTTCTATTTCTGTGCAATTCTTTTTGGTTTTATTACTGTCTTTTATCTGTGTATTGTTTGATTGTACTTGGGATAAAGTTTGTTCATACATAACGTCTTGGACTTGCAATTAAAAAAGAGAGTCAAGAGACATGAACCTACATTTTTGGCTACCCTATGCATTGAAGAGGTAGAACGTTCATCGGGTCCACTTCCTACGCCCGTAAAGGAGCTACTACTGGAATTTGAAGATGTCATGCCACAGGAAATGCCGAAGCGACTTCCGCCTAGGCGCACTGTGGACCATGAGATGGAGTTGGTTCCGGGTGCGAAGCCACCTGCCCGGGCGCCTTAAAGAATGTCACAACCCGAACTCACCGAGCTTCGGAGAAAATTGATGGAAATGCTAGACACAGGGATCATTGTACCCTCCAAGTCCCCATACGGGTCCCGTGTGCTTTTCCAAAAGAAACATGATGGTAGTCTACGCCTCTGCGTGGATTATCGGGTGTTGAACAAAATTACTGTGAAGAACAAGTACCCTATTCCAATCATGGCAGACTTGTTCGACAGATTGGGGAGTGCTACGGTGTTCACAAAAATTGACCTGAAGATAGGGTATTGGCAGGTCTGGATTGCGGAGGGCGATGAACACAAGACGACCTATGTGACAAGATATGGGTCGTTTGACTTCTTAGTTATGCCGTTCGACTTGACAAACGCTCCAGTCACATTTTGCACCCTGATGAACCAGGTCTTCCGAGAGTACATTGATGAATTTGTGGTGGTCTATTTGGATGATATTGTGGTCTATAGCCAGACACTGGAAGAACACCTGGAGTACTTGGTGAAGGTCCTAGCCCCGGTTGCAGGAGCATGAGTTGTACGCAAATCTATCTAAGTGCTCCTTTGCTCAGAAACAGATCGACTTCCTCGGGCATGTCATTGAGGAAGGGAGGATCAAGATGGACCAGTAAAAGATCCAAGCCATCATAGATTGGCCGCCACCTAAGGATATCCACGCCTTGAGGGCATTCCTTGGCCTATGCAATTTCTATCGGCGATTTGTGAAGAACTACTCCCTCATTGCAGTACCATTAACTGAACTCCTCAAGAAGGTCACGCCTTGGGATTGGGGTCCGAGGCGAGCAGAGGCCTTCAATGCATTAAAAGCGGCTAGGTCTAGTAGCCCTGTCTTGGCCCTTCCTGACTTGGCCAACCATTCGAGGTGCAAACAGATGCTTCCGACTATGCTCTTGGCGGGGTCTTACTACAAGACGGGCATCTCGTAGCATATGAGAGCCGGAAGCTGAAGGATGCAGAACGACGCTATGCCTCCCACTAGAAAGAATTATTGGCTGTCGTCCATTGCTTATGCCTTTGGAGGCATTATCTGCTTGGATCACCGTTCGTGGTCAAGACATACAACACAGTTGTTAGTCATTTCATGACCCAGCCGAAGCTGAATGGCCGACAAGCCCGATGGAAGGAACTCCTAGCAGAATTTAACTTCAACTTGGAGTACCGAAGTGGGAAGTCTAATCACGTGGCTGATGCACTCAGTCGCGGAGTGGACCTAGCATCGGTGTGCCTACTCGCCACCCTAAGGGGGAGCTAAGTAGCTACCAACATTAAAGACCAGATATAGGATCTACTCATCAAGGATCCCGCTGCACAGTATTTGGTTGATAAAGTAGGACAGGGAAAGACTCGCCATTTCTATATGGAGGATGGTTTCCTGAAGGTAAAAGGGAACCAACTTTATGTTCCAAAGGGAGGAGATCTGAGAAGAACTCTCTTGGAGGAATGTCATGACACTCTGTGGGCTGGCCATCCCGGCGAAGAACACACCATGACCTTACTTCGCCGTGCATATTATTGGCCCCAAATGGCCGACGACGTCGCGCAGTATGTGAGGACTTGTCTAGTATGACGGAAGGACAAGTCCGACCGCTTGACACAAGCGGGACTCCTGGAACCTCTAGTTGTTCCAAAGAGACCTTGGGAAAGCGTGTCTCTGGATTTCATCACCGGATTGCCCAAGGTTGGAGATCTCACAACTATCTTGGTTGTGGTGGATCGGTTTTCCAAGTATGCCACCTTCATCGCAGCACCTCAATATATATCAACAGAAGATACATCTCGACTCTTCTTCTCTCATGTCGTCAAATATTGGGGCCTTCCCAAAGACATTGTTAGTAATCGCAATTCACGCTTCACTAGCAACTTTTGGACCCAACTATTTAAGTGCCTCGGGTAAAAATTGAGTCACAACTCAAGTTTTCATCCACAATCCGATGGCCAGACGAAGCGGTTCAATGGTATGTTGGAGGAAATCTCCGCCATTTTGTTACCGGATAGCAGAAGAATTGGGAGAAGCTTTTGGATGTTGCCCAACTGTGTTTCAATTCACAAAAGAGCTCCAGTACAAACAAAAAGCGCTTTTGAAATTGTTACCGGGCAACAACCGCTACTCCCACACACCGTGAATGCACCAAACATGGGAAAATCTCCTCGTGCTACTATCTTCTCAACAGAATGGAAGCAGAATATTGAGATAGTGTGGAGCTATCTGGTGAAAGCCCAAGAGCGAATGAAGAGGCATGCTTATCAGAATCGTCACTTTGTTGAATATCAAGTAGGAGACAAAGTGATGTTCAAAATCCCAAAGCGGTACTTATTTACAGGGGTCCATGACCCTCGCCTGCTGCAAAAAATATATTGGACCTTTGTCCATTGAAAGATGCATTGGAAAAGTTGCATACCAGGTGGATACCCCAGCTTGGTGGAAAATCCATCTCGTCTTCCATGTCAGTCTATTGAAACCATTTCGGGAAGACACGGAGGATCCTTCACGGAGCAAACTCACANCCGGGAAAAGGTGAGCTGAAGCTATTCTTGATACCGGGTAATTCATGCCTCCAGGAAGGATCACCAAGAGTTCTTGGTAAAATGGCAAGGGTGTGATGCAGAGGAGAACACTTGGGAGAGGGGAACAAACCTCAAAGCCTACAAGAGCCTGATTGAAGATTATTTGGGAAGCAAGGCGTCGAGGACGTCGCCAACTCGGGTGGGGGAGAATGTCATGGGCGGCTTTCCATCCATGCCCCATGACCCCTTGGACGCGCCCCGTGGCATCCTAGCAAGCTTCCCAACGCCTAGCGCCACGGACATGCCTGTGGTCTTGGCCGCACCAAGTGAAAAGCGCGCATGTGCCTCTGTCTCCCCATCAATTTCCCTCGCTAGCGCCCAGCCGCAAGAAGCTGCCAATAGCGCCGCGCGCGCATACAATGCCACGCGCGCAGATCGTGATGCCTGAGACAAAGTTGCTGCCAACGAACCTGTTTCTACCTTTGTAAGAAACTAAGTCCTTTTCTCTGTAAATATAGAGTATCTTTATTCCATGTACTTTCATTATGTTTCTCTAGCGTAGTTTAGTCTACTCATGTAACTTTGGTTAATTTTTTTAAGCATTATTAGGGGGTATCACGCATTCAAAACTTTCTAGCAAGCAATTTTCTGTACTGGTGTCTCTACCCCTCGACACCGCGTTGCCTTCTTTTGTAATAGCTTTCATTATTTCAATCCAGCTTTCATTCAATTCTCATTATTGTTCTCTCAAGTGTTGGCATTGGTTTTCCCATACGGCACTGACAATCTCGTCTAGCGTGTGGCGGGGACCTCACTTGGCGGACAACAACCACCGTGACATCGGTTGCTTAGCCTTATGTCGCCCTTCCAAAGAATCTCAGGAAGGCACCGCGTAACACCTTTTATGTAACACTTTCGTTGGGCTTCACGTTTCATCGGGGGACATCTGAAATAATTAGACTGATCCACCTGGGGCAATACCATGATTTCATTACCGTATCTCATAGCATCCCATTGTGACTCACCTTGCGTGGGTATTTTAATCATGTCCAATTCATGAGGTCCCTTTCTTTTCTTCGTCAGATCATTACTCAATCGAAGGCCCAAACATCATCCTTTATCTAATACAATTACACCCTCATTCTATTACCAGGGCAGCATTCCATCTCTTCTAAATGCTATTAGTCTTAGACTTCTTTTGAGTTCATTCAGGCTATAGTGAGCTTTGTATAACTTAGAGAAACCATATGCTCTTCTTGTTTTCATGGGCTTAACCCTAAGGACTTATCCATTTTCGTTACCTTCTCACTCACCCATTCTTATCCTTACTCATGTCTTCTAGAACCTTGTCGCTTCACCACACAAAAGATTGCGACCTACACATATCTATTTATATTACTTGCAACCTTTCAACTTGCTTGCATCATAAATTTCCTTATGTTATTTTGGAACATCAAGCGAGACATCACATCGTCTATAACTCTTCTTTACTCTCTTAGTCAAGCTTTTAGATACCTAGACCATAGGCTGGAAGATATACAACTGACGATGCCGCTATCATTCATGGATTCTGAATCCGCGTGCTTCTAGCCTTTTATCTGAAGTATGGACTATTCATGATCTTCTGCCTTTGAGTATCTCGTACGTTGTTCACATTTACCTTACTTAACTTAAAATCTCTCATAGTATCTTCTATCTCTTTCATGACCTCCCTTCCACCTAGGTGTAATTCACGTCAATAACTTGAAGCTCTATTATAATACTTGCACCTCTAGTGCATACACAATCCGGTGGGAGCTTCATACTGACTTCTTGTGAGGATGGTACTTCTTCTAACTGGCTTTATCGAAGCACCGTTATAAAATATAGTTGTTATACTATCTCTCTTGTACCTTTGATATTAAGATTAATTCTACAATATTCTCAATCACAATTTCTATAGTTTTCTAGGTTCGATAATCAGACTCCTAATTTACTTCGTTGATGTAACTCTTTAATTTCCTCTTCCTTTTGATCAGCCTTTATGTACGCTTAAGCCATCTTCCGCTCTACGGCTCGTGGTAATTCTTTAGCCCTTTCATGGACGCTATGGAATGTTCAGGATATAATCTTTTAACAATTCAATCCTTTGTCTATGACCAGGACTCAGTTCTTTCTTTTAACTTATATTGGAGTCTTCTACGACTATATGATTGTCAACATATATTATGCATGGCTTATCCGAACTCTTAAGTATGTTTGTAACGTAACTAATTCGGGAACATTGATCGAATAATTCCTTCCATTCCTTCTCAGCTTCCTTTAAACATAAGCTATTACTTTCCCTGGTCTTTCTACCTCTTTGTTGTGTGCCTACTTAGCTTGTCTTAGTTCTCACGCATGCCGGAATTTTCGTGCAACTTCATACGATCTCGAGTATTACTTTTGATTTTACTTCCCGTCCATAAGCCTCGGTAGGTTCCTCTTTCTTATGAAGGACGCTCAATGTTGTTGTGAACCTGTTGTTACAAGACCATTTCCTCTTTAGGTCACTGAGTTTAGGTTGAAACCTTCTTCCTTATTTTCCTTAGTCTTTCATTGTAGTACTTAGGGAAGATCCTCTGACTCTTGTAAAGATGTGAGCTTATTATATTGTATACTCGACGGACCTTCTGATGCCATTCCTTGCCTATAGTTACCCGTAGTTACTTACCTCCACGTTCTTTTGCTTGTAGGGTTGCTTCTAAACTGATATTTTGACTATCTTCCTAGTGGCATTCTCTGTTATTTCCGTAACACTCATACAGTACCTTTTCATCTTCCCCAACTCCTATATGAATATATCTCAAGTATTATAATGCCATTACTGCGACGTTGAATTCCCCATGTTGGGGTTCACTTTGTTTATCATTCACGGTCTACTGATTTGTCTGTATCCTCTTATCTAACCATAACAAGTATCTTCCTAAATCAATTACTATCTACTTGTTGGCCCATCCTCATACCAATATTCCGCGTAATGTTTCTTGGGTTATTTTCTTTATCTTAAATTATCTCTCGCACCGGATCCTTATTTATCAATAACATCCCAGGCAGGAACCCTTACTTCCTTTCCTTGACGTCGTGTTTACATAATGTTCTGGAATTGTAGCATATTTGTAGGATTTGAATGAGTGAAATTTCATCCCTTTCTCATTTTCATCGCATTCTTTCTTTCCCATTCCATAGTTACTAGAACTACTTAATTATGATTTTATATCATGTCACTTTATATTCCCTACTCTAGGGGAGTACTAAGATTTAGTGTTATGATAATCTACGTATAGGTGATTTACCTCTTCATCTTTGGCGTCTTTTCATATTATCGATGACCCTTACTCCCCTCGCGGTAATCCTTCTATACCAAGGATAATAAATTTCCTTACTGGCGCGGGTGACACTTAGTGTAACTGGCACATACAATCCCTTAAGCTTAACTTTAATCACATTGCTTACTTTAGGGAAGCGTCTTCCTAAATGACCTTTAAAAGGTATTCTTCTGTCATCCATTATATTATCGCCGGAATGCAATCTCTGAAATTCTTGTGATGCCGACTATTATCAGATCACTCAGTCCCTAATTCATGTTTAGTTTATCTTGTTCACCAACCCATAATGATTTCTATTACTCTGGGGTAACTTTTCCTTCTGGTAATCGTGCTAGAGTTGCGAACTTATTTCTCAAAATGAGGACATGACTGTATGGCTTATACTTTTTTGTTGCCCTAAGGCCTGTCACCTCTCGTCTTTTCCTTCACTTGACTATAGATTCTGTAACACTAACATCCTTTGATCTACTGTTGACATCCATGTATCATATCTTACTCATAATGCTTCAGTAACTCTTTTCTTATTTCCCGCTAACGTTTATGCCTATCACTTTATTCTGAAAACTCGAACAAGGCATTATTTTGCTTTTAGCTCCCCTTTGATCCATCTAGTGGCTCTTCGGGTTGCTTAACATGCTCGCTCTGCTGGGGACGCGAGCCACACTAAGGTAATATTTATCCCTTCAAGGCTTCCAGTGCCTATCTTTGTAGTACTCATATCCAGCTGTACTATTTTAAAGTTCACCATCTGGGTGTCTCACAAGGAGATCTATTAGCACATTTGCAATATTCTTCGGAAATGTCAACTAACGCAAACAATCCATTCACCATTTTGGATTACTCTAACCCCAGTCGGATCCTGCTATCCTGTCTTTCTCTTAAACCATATCTGTTAGCTCCCATAGAGCATGACTGAGATAGGTGTGGCCGATTATACGTACATCTATTACTGTTCAAGGTAATTCAAAATGCTTATGTCTCCCTTCCTGAATTGTAAATAATGATAATCTTTATTAAATGGGTACCTCGTACCCTTCTTCACCTTGCTTCTTTTACTAGCTTCAACTTATGTCTAATTTCAGGTTCCGTTATGCCTTTTTACCGTAAGACTACATAAGTATTCTTTCCGAGAAGCTCCTTATCAAGAACCGTACACCTTTTAGTACACGCATAATCTGCTGAAGACCTCACATTTACTCATCATAAGCAAGATGCAAATTCGAGTTCCTCTAACTCAACACTTCCACAACTATATCTCTTATCGATCGTCTTTCATAATGTAGGCATCATCTTATTACGAATAAAATAGAAGTTCGGAATTTGAATTCTTATCCGTATCAAATCTCGTGTCGAATCTACCCCTCGGACCACAATTGCGCCCGAAACTCCGAACTCTACACCCGAGGACTCGCAACTAGCCAAAAGGTGTAAAATAATATCAATGCATGCGCAATGCGGGACATTATCCTAGTTATTCACTAAAATCGCTATTCTTGAAGAATTTCCAAATTCCAACCCCGGTCTTGCATGATCAAATTCTGAAAATTCTCGAAGGGATCACTCACTCATAGCCTAAGGATCATTAAGGTGTGATTTCTATTTGAATTCATGGCCTAAAATGAAAAATCATAAAACCCTCAAGAGCCCTAAAATTACTACCTAATTCTATGATTTTAGATAATTTAGTAGGGAATTTAACTAGGAATTAATGTTTAAAACTAGTGAAATCATGGAATTTACTTACCTCAATAACAGTGGTGGAAGGTTCCTTGAAGAGCTCTCTAAAGACTTGAGAAGGAAGATGAAAATGGAGGAAATAGGCTAAGTCCCCTATTTAATAACACTGCCCAGGGATTCCTTCACTGCGATCGCGACAAGGGCCCTGCGATCGCGAAGGCCAACTGGCCAGACCTCTGTTATCGCGGCAAGGGTCCTGTGATCGCGAAGGCCAACTAGACAGACCTCTGCGATCGCGTCAGAGGTCCTGTGATCGCAAAGAGTAACTATGCCCGACCCTGGCTTGGCACTATGCGATCGCGAGGATGGGGCTGCGATCGCGAAGGCATGGAGTCCGGCCATCCGCGATCACGAAGAGGAAGCTGCGATCGCGAAGAACAATCAGCAACCCAGCCCAAATCCTTCTCTGCGATCGCGACCCACCTTCTGCGATCGCAGAGAAGGAAACCAGACATCAAAAATCTGGTTTTTCCAACTTAGCTCCTATGGGTCCAAAACTCACCCGAGCCCCTTGGGACCCCGTCCAAAAGAACCGGCAAGTCTGTATTCATGATATGGACTCGCGCGAACTTCCCGAATGCGAAAAACAACAACAAAACTCAAAATTCAACCCCAAAACCAAATTGAATCATGCTTAAGAACTTAAGATTCTAGAATTCATTTCAATGCGTCGAACCGACCTATACTACTCGGAATGATTTCAAATTTTGTAGACAAGTCATAAATGACATAATGGAACTATTTCCAGTCTCGAAATTTCATTCGGACCTTGGGAACATAAAATCACATTCCAAACCAAATTTCAATTCTATGAGATTTCTCAAAACTTCATTAACTCTAAATTTCCCATTTTGATCCGAAACCAGTCAAATCAAGTCCGTTTCTTACCAAATTTCACAAATAACTTAAATAACACATATTGAACCTGTTCCGAGCTCCAGAACTATAATACGGGCCTGGAAGCACAGGTTTCACATCGAGGTTCATTTTCCTAAGCCTTTATTATTTTCAGAAAATAACTTTCTTTAAAAATTCATTTCTCGGACTTGGGTCCTCGGAATTCGATTCTGGGCATACGCCCAAGTCCCGTATTTTCCTACGAACCTTTCGGGATCGCTAAATCACTGGTCCGTGTCCGTTTTACCAAAAATATTGACCAACGTCAACTTTATTCAATTAATTATCATAAATTCCACTCTTTATCAAGTTTTTCACATAAAGGCTTCTCGGCAACGCGCCCGGGCTGTGCACGCATATTGAGGTGAGATTAACTGAGGCTTTCGGGGCCTCGAAACACAGTCATAGTTAAATTTACATAAGATGACCTTTTGGGTCATCACAATCTCCCCCTCTAAAACAACCGTTCGTCCTCGAACGGACGTAGAATCGTATCTGAAGTGCTGAATAACTGTGGATACCTGCTCCACATGTCCTCCTAGGACTCCCAAGTCGCCTCATCGACTGGTTGGCCCCTCCACTAGACCTTTAGGGCATAAATTCTCTTAGACCTCAACCGGCGATCCTGCCTATCAATAATAGCAACTGGCTCCTCCTCGAAGCCCAACTTCTCATCTAACTAAATAGTGCTGAAATCAATCACGTGAGAGAAATCGGCATGATATCTCCAGAGCATGGATACATGAAAAACCGAATGAACTCCTGAAAAGGCGGGAGTTAAAGCGAGCTCCTAAGCAACCTCCCCGACTCGCCTCAACACCTCGAAAGGGCCTATAAACCTGAGGCTCAGCTTGCCCTTCTTCCCGAATCTCATAACGCCCTTCATCGGCGAAACCTTCAACATAACCTTATCTCCCTCCATAAAAGCTACATCACACGCCCGCTGATCTGCGTAACTCTTCTGTCTGGACTGAGCTGTGCGGAGTCTCTCCTAAATAATTTTCACCCTATCCAAAGCATCTCTCACCAGATCTGTGCCATATAACTTGGCCTCGCCAGGATCAAGCCACCCGATAGGAGAACGACATCGCTGACCATATAAATCCTCGAATGGAGCCATCTCGATGCTGGACTGATAACTATTATTGTATGCAAACTCCGCCAAAGGCAATAACGGGTCCCACTGACCTCCAAAATCAATCACGCAAGCCCTGAGCATATCCTCCAAAATCTGAATTGTACGTTCCGACTGACTATCAGTCTGAGGGTGAAATGCTGAGCTGAGATCTATCTGAGTGCCCATCTCACTGTGCAATGCTCTCCAGAAGTGCGAGGTGAACTGAGGACCTCGATCTGATATAATGGACACCGGCACATCGTGCAACCGGACTATCTCCCGAATATAAATCTGAGCCAGCCTCTCTGTAGAATAAGTAGTAGCCACATGAATAAAATGCGCCGATTTGGTCAATCTATCCACAATGACCCAAACCGTGTCAACCTTTCGCAAAGTCCGAGGCAACCCAACCACGAAGTCCATGGTGATGCGCTCCCATTTCCACTCAGGAATGGGCATCTGCTGAAATAAGCCTCCTGGCCTCTAGTGCTCGTACTTGACCTGCTGACAATTGAGACACCTAGCCACATACTGAACTATATCCTTCTTCATCCGCCTCCACCAGTAGTGCTGCTTCAAATCACGGTACATCTTCGTCGCACCCGGATGAACAGAATACCGGGAACTGTGGGCCTCTTCTAGAATTCTCTTCCTTAGGACATCAATATTAGGAACACATAAACGTCCCTGGAGCCTCAAAACACCATCCTCGCCCAAAGTAACCTCCTTGGTCCTGCCCTGGACCACCGTATCCCGAAGCTCTGAAAGGCATGGATCATCAAATTTCCGAGCCTTAACCTCTCCCAACAATGATGACTGATCAACCACGTGAACCAACACTCGACGAGGCTCCGAGAGGTCCAATCTCACAAGGTGATTGGCCAAGGACTGAATGTCCAAGGCTAAAGGTCTCCCCTCATCTGCAATGTAGGCCAAGCTACCCATACTCGCTGCCCTCCTGCTTAAAGCATCTGCTACCACATTCGCCTTACCGGGGTGATACAGAATAGTGAGATCATAGTCTTTTAACAACTCAAGCCATCTCCACTGCCTCAAATTAAGGTCCATCTACTTGAATAAGTGCTGCAAACTGCGGTGATCAGTATAAACCTCACAAGACACACCATACAAGTAGTGCCACCAAATCGTCAAAGCATGAACAATCGCCGCCAACTCTAAGTCGTGGACATGATAATTCTTTTCATGAACCTTCAGCTAGCGCGAAGCATAAGCAATAACCCTGCCATCATGCATCAACACACATCCCAACCCGACGCGTGAAGCATCGCAATACACACTGTACATCCCAGAACCAAAAGGCAACACCAGAACTGGTGCTGAGGTCAAAGCTGACTTGAGCTTCTGAAAGCTCGCCTCACACTCGCCGGACCACCGGAACGGGGCATTATTCTGAGTCAATCTGGTCAATGGAGCTGCAATAGAAGAGAACCCTTCCACGAATCGGCGATAATAGCCTGCTAGGCCTAAGAAACTCCTGAGCTCTAAAGCTGAAGTAGGACACGGCTAACTCTATACCGCCTCAATCTTTTGAGGATCAACCTTGATACCTTCTCTGGATACCACATGCCCCAAAAATGCCACAAAATCTAACCAGAACTCGCACTTGGAGAACTTAGCATACAACTTCTGTTCCCGCTAGGTCTGG
This sequence comes from Nicotiana undulata, assembly GCA_005239495.1. Lineage (NCBI taxonomy): Eukaryota > Viridiplantae > Streptophyta > Magnoliopsida > Solanales > Solanaceae > Nicotiana > Nicotiana undulata. Next base: position 85,206 of record ML268184.1, read on the forward strand.
AGCACAACCCTCAAATGCTGCTCATGCTCACCCAAGCTCCACGAATAAATCAAGATGTCATCAATGAAGACGATGACGAAGGAATCAATATACGGCCTGAATACTCTATTCATGAAGTCCATGAATGCTGCTGGGACATTAGTTAAACCAAAGGGCATCACCAGGAACTCATAATGGCCATATCTGGTACGAAATGCAGTCTTCGGAACATCTGAAGCCAGAATCTTCAGCTGATGATAACCTGATCTCAAATCAATCTTGGAAAACACACGAGCACCCTGCAACTGGTCAAATAAATCGTCGATGTGCAGCAGAGGATACTTATTCTTAATAGTAACCTTATTCAGCTGGCAGTAATCAATACACATCCGCATAGACCCATCCTTCTTTTTCACAAATAGGATTGGAGCACCCCACGATGACACACTCGGCCTGATGAACCCCTTAGCCAACAACTCCTCAAGTTGCTTCTTTAACTCTTTCAACTCCTTAGGAGCCATACGATATGGGGGAATGGAAATAGGCTGAGTATCTGGAGCTAAATCAATACAGAAATCAATATCTTGATCCGGAGGCATGCCTGGAAGATCTGAAGGAAATACGTCTGAAAACTCTCGCACCACCGGAACTGAATCAATGGTCGAAGACTCGGTGGTGGTGTCCCGCACATAAGCAAGGTAAGCCAAACAACCCTTCTCGACCATATGCCGAGCCTTTATGAAGGAAATGACCCGGCTAGAGGCACTAACTAAAGAACCTCTCCACTCTAGCCTAGGCGACTCAGGCATGGCTAAAGTGACTGTCTTGGCATGGCAATGTAACACAACATGATAAGGAGATAGCCAATCCATGCCTAGAATAACCTCAAAATGAATCATATCCAGCAATAAAAGATCTGCTCTGGTATCGAAATCGCAGAAAGTGATCACACAAGACCGGTAGACCCGGTCTACCATAACAGAATCGCCCACAGAAGTGGACACATATATAGGGGAACCCAAGGACTCACGAGGGATATCCATAAAATGAGCAAATAGTACTGAAACATATGAATAAGTGGATCCTGGATCAAATAGTACCGAAGCCTCTCTACCACACACTAAGATAATACCTGTGATTACGGCGTCTAAGGCCACTGCATCTGATCTGGCCGGAATGGCATAAAACCCGGCTGAGGCTCCGGAAGACTGAACTCCCCCAAAGTGAACAAGAACTAACTGACCTCTTCCTGACTGGACTCCCCCTCTAAGATGACCCCTGCTGACCTGCCCTCTACCTCGAGGTGGCCGGGCTGCTAGTGCTAAACTCCTAAGCTGATAACTATGCTGCTCTGCTTTGCCCCGATACCTAGAATAATACCTCCACGTATGACCCGACTTCCCACACTCGAAACAACCTCTTGGCGCTACAGCCCGCTGCCCGATAGAGGAAAAACCCTGAATAGCCGGAGGGTGGTGTGAACCCTCTAGTAAGGCACTGAAATAGGAACTAGAGGATCTCTGATGACTGGAATAACCGCTGGGTGCACTCTGGATGGATGGGGGACGATAGGAACGCTCTGTCATAACGCCGAACTGAGGCCTCACCAAACCACCTCGAGAGGGGTAGTGGGGGTGCTGAATATGAAGGTTTGCTGGGTTGACCACCCCCGAACTGACCCCCGCTCTTAGCTGAAACATCCCTGAACTCTCCTGAGAACCTAGCCCTCTTGTCCCGCTGACCCTGTTCCCTGCTCCTAAACCGATACCCCTCAATTCGTCGAGCTATCTCGACTACAAGCTGGTACGGGGTACCCATCTCCACCTCCCGGGCCATAGAGACCCTAATACTTGGATGCAAGCCTGCCACAAACCGTCGCACCCTCTCGACATCAGTAGGCAATATCATAAGGGCATGGCGAGATAACTCGGAAAATCTAGCCTCATATTCAGTCACTGACATCTGCCCGTGCTCTAGTCGCTTAAACTGACCCCGTAGCTCCTCCCTCTCAGAAGGTGGAATGTATCTATTCTAGAAATAGCTGAGCGAACTGATCCCAAGTGACAGGAGGAGAATCTTCTGGTCTGCTGAGAATATATGACTGCCACCACCTGCGAGCTCTGCCCTCTAACTGAAATGTGGTGAAATCCACTCCATGGGACTCCAAAATCCTCATGTTGTGTAGTTTGTCCCTGCACCTATCAATAAAATCCCGAGCATCCTCACCCCGCTCACCCCCGAATACTGGAGGGCGAAGTCGGGTCCATCTATCCAACATCTTCTGCTGGTCACCCTCTACAACTAGCCTGGGCCCTGGGGTTGCTACTACGGGCTGAACCCCTCCCACGGGCGGTGTGCCCGGGTTATGACGTGCTATTGCTGCCTAAGAGGTAGGGGTGTGAACTCCCCCTCCCGCCTGAGAAGTAGCAGGGTCGGCTGGAAATAAACCAGCCTGGGACATAGTGTCCATGAATCTCAGCATACGACCCATGACCTCTTGGAAGCCTGGCCACGTCATGAAATCCACTGGAGCAGGTGATACTGGAGGCACCTTATCCTTCTCCTCCGTAATCGGGTCCTCTGGTGGTGCTACTAGTGTAGCTCTGGGACGCCCTCGTCCCCGACCTCGAGCAGGTGCTCTACCCCTGCGTCTACCCCGACCTCGGGCGGCGGGGGCAGCGGCATCTCCCGTGCCAGAAACATCGGATGCACGTGTCCTCACCATATGTGAGAGAATAGAAGAGTAAGTTTGAGTACATCATAGGTTGCACGACAGGATATGAATAAAGGGAAGTTTCCCAACGCCCCATAGCCTCCTGAAGATAAGTACAGACGTCTCTGTACCGATCCGCAAGACTCTACTGGGCTTGCCCGTGACTCGTGAGACTTACGTGAACCTAGAGCTCTGATACCACGTTTTCACGGCCCAGAATCCTAATCCATATCGTGATGGCTCCCAACGACGGGGTTAGGCAAGCCAATATGAATTACACTAAGTGTTACCCTTCCCATTTGATAAAACAAGTCAATATTTACAAATTTTAAACAGTTAAACATGATGCTAGCTTGATATGAAAATAAAAGCATAACACTACATGGCCAAAACAAAACATATGTATGCCTGTACAACCCAAAACCCGAAATATATACACTACGCGTGTGCCAGGAACTAGTGTCACGAGTGTCATGGACATACTAACGGAATATACAAAAGAAAGTAATATATATACAAATCCACAGTCTGGATGAAATAGACGGGGAAAATAACAAAAGTAAATGAAAACTCCATGGTGCTGCTGGAAATCGCCAGAGGAAGCAGCTCACCGTGAAGTCAAGTCCACAAGCTCAGGACCTATCTCCGGTACAATAACCAGAAGCACCGGCCTCAGTACCTGTACAATTAAGTACAGAAGTGCATCATGAGTACATATTAAAATAAATATGTACCCAGTGAGTATCCCGCCTAAATTCGAAGAAGTAGTGACGAGAGGTCGACTCGAGACTCACTAAGGTCCAACAGTAATAACATATGATAGAATATGATAAAATACAGTAGACATGTCAGGAAATAGGCAACAAGAACATATCAAGAGCAGAAAAACCAAACAACTACTGAATTAAACAATAATGCACTTTCAAGGGTAAGACCACCGAAACGAAACAATAATCACCAAATCTTAGATCCGCTGTGGCGTACGGCCCACTCCCATAAGGTACCTTCTAAACTCGCCGTGGCGTACGTCCCGATCCCATATATATAACAAATACGTTTTCACTCTGTCGTGGCGTACGACGCGATCCCATATATATATCACAAATACTTTTCAACTCTGTCGTGGCGTACGGCCCGATCCCATATATATATATCACAAATACTTTTCAACTATGTCGTGGCGTACGACCCGATCCCATATATATATCACAAATCCTTTTCAACTCTGTTGTGGCGTACGGCCCGATCCCATATATATATCACAAATACTTTTCAACTCTGTCGTGGCGTACGGCCCGATCCCATATATATCATAATCACTCTCAAACCTGCCGTGGCATACGGCCCGATCCCGATATCTGATAATACTTACTTTCCACAACAAATTCCTTTCAATTCAACAATTTACCATAAAGCCTTGGAGGAACAATACTATACAAAACATAATCTCATAGTACATATGGCGTCGCAATAAATCATATAAAGCATTGCAAGGAAGTATATAAGGCATTACGAGGAAGCATATAAGACATGATGGGAAAGCATATAAGGCATGATGTGGGCCTAACTACCCGGACATAACAAGGATAGCCGCTACGTACGGACTCTCGTCACTTGGCGCGTACGTAGCCCCCAAACAATTTACACATAGCATATACATTACCTATGGGGACAATTCCCTCTTACAAGGTTAGAAAGGAGACTCACCTCGTGTCGAATCTACCCCTCATACCACAATTGCGCCCGAAACTCCGAACTCTACACCCGAGTACTCGCAACTAGCCAAAAGGTGTAAAATAATATCAATGCATGCGCAATGTGGGAAATTATCCTAGTTATTCACTACAATCGCTATTCTTGAAGAATTTCCAAATTCCAACCCCGGTCTCGCATGATCAAATTACGAAAATTCTCGAAGGGATCACTCACCCATAGCCTAAGGATCATTAAGGTGTGATTTCTATTTGAATTCATGGCCTAAAATGAAAAATCATAAAACCCTCAAGAGCCCTAAAATTACTACCTAATTCTATGATTTTAGATAATTTAGAATTTAACTAGGAATTAATGTTTAAAACTAGTGAAATCATGGAATTTACTTACCTCAATAACAGTGGTTGAAGGTTCCTTGAAGATCTCCTTCTAAAGACTTGAGGAGGAAGATGAAAATGGAGAAAATAGGCTAAGTCCCGTATTTAATAACACTGCCCAAGGATTCCTTCACAGCGATCGCGACAAGGGCCCTGCGACCGCGAAGGCCAACTGGCCAGACCTCTGTGATCGCGGTAGGGGTCCTCCGATCGCGAAGGCCAACTGGACAGACCTCTGCGATCGCGTCAGTGGTCTTGCGATCGCGAAGAGTAACTGTGCCCGGCCCTGGCTTGGCACTATGCGATCGCGAGGATGGGGCTGCGATCGCGAAGGCATGGAGTCCGGCCTTCCGCGATCGCGCAGAGGAAGCTGCGATCGCGAAGAACAATCATCAGCCTAGCCCAAATCCTTCTCTGCGATCGCGACCCACCTTCTGCGATCGCAGAGAAGGAAACCAGACAGCAAAAATCTGGTTTTTCCAACTTAGCTCCTGGGGATCCAAAACTCACCCGAGCCCCTCGGGACCCCGTCCAAAAGAACCGGCAAGTCTGTATTCATGATACGGACTCGCGCGAACTTCCGGAATGCGAAAAACAACAACAAAACTCAGAATTCAACCCCAAAACCAAATTGAATCATGCTTAAGAACTTAAGATTCTAGAATTCATTTCAATGCGCCGAACCGACCTATACTACTCAGAATGATTTCAAATTTTGTAGACAAGTCGTAAATGACATAACGGAACTATTCCCAGTCTCAAAATTTCATTCGGACCTCAAGAACATAAAATCACATTCCAAACCAAATTTCAATTCTATGAGATTTCTCAAAACTTCATTAACTCTAAATTTCCCATTTTGATCCGAAACTTGTCAAATCAAGTCCGTTTCTTACCAAATTTCACAAATAACTTAAATAACACATATTGATCCTGTTCCGGGCTCCGAAACCATAATATGGGCCCGACAGCACAGGTTTCACATCGAGGTTCATTTTCATAAGCCTTTATTATTTTCAGAATACAATTTTCTTTAAAAATTCATTTCTCGGACTTGGGTCCTCGGAATTCGATTTCGGGCATACGCCCAAGTCCCGTATTTTACTCGGACCTTCCGGGACTACCAAATCATTGGTCCGGGTTTATTTTACCCAAAATGTTGACCAAAGTCAACTTTATTCAATTAATTATCATAAATTCCACTCTTTATCAAGTTTTTCACATAAAGGCTTCCCGGCAACGCGCCCGGGCTGCGTACGCATATCAAGGTAAGATTAACGGAGGCTTTCGGGGCCTCAAAACACAGTCATAGTTAAATTTACATTAGATGACCTTTTGGGTCATCACACGAACGCAGTGACTGAGTTGCCCAAACTACGCGATCGCGAACCTCTTTGTGCGATCGCAGTGAACAAAATGTTGGCCTGCCTAAACTTACTCTACGCAATCGCAGATACACTCACGCGATCGCAATGAAGGAAAAACTGCTGCTGTAAAAACAAGAAAACCAGCAAAATACCTAAGGCCAAAAATGCCCGTTTGAGCATCCAAAACACACTCGAGGCCCCCAGGACCTCAACCAAACTTACCAACCAATCCTAATACCTCATTAAAACTTAGTAGGGCCTTCAAAACACATCCCGTAACATCGAAATCACCAATTATGCATGGATTCAAGCCTAAGAACTTAAGAAATTTCAACATTTCACCACTGATGCCGAAACACGTCAAAACTAGTCCGAATGACCTAAAATTTTATGCACAAGTCATAAATAACACTACGGACCTATAGCCACTCTCAGAATTCCATTCCGAGCCCGATATCAAAATTTCACCTATCGGCCGAAATTCTAACTTTCGCCAATTCAAGCCTAAATCTACTACAGACCTCGAAAACATATTCTAAACACGCTCTTAACCCCGAAATCACCCAACGGAGCTAATGGAGTCGACGAAATTCCATTTTGGATCCGTCTTCACCCAGTTCCAACTACGGCCCAATTTCTAAAGCTTAAACTCACATATAAGAACTATGTGTCCAAACACTCTCTGAATTTCACCACTCAACGCTGCGACAAGTTCCAAAAGAAGAAATGGACATGGGAGAAACAGTTATTAGGGGATGGGGGTGCTAACTCTCAAAACGACCGACCGGGTCGTTAAACCTGCATAGATTGCCTTTCCTTAGACTGTGTTCTTCTATGATATTCAGACCTATACATCATTCTTGTGATATTTCTTCTCCTCACCTATGTGTCTTTGAAAGTCCCACCTTTAAATTCACTTGATATATGTTTTCTTTGGTATCAAATGTAGACTATATGTTCTTAAGTTAGGAGGAAAAGTATATTTTTATGGTAAGTAATGTTATAGCACTTAGTTTACATTGAAAGGGCATCATTGGCATTTAAACATGTAAGGAAAACGTGTTGGTAGTGTTTAAGGGTATTTGGGAGTGAAGATTAACTCTAGGTTGGTCTACCCTCCCCGGCACAAGCATTTTCCTAGGCCTTGAGTCCCTTTGGAATTTTGGAGTGTCGGGGGATTCAAAGGGAGCATCAACCTTGAGCAGAACTTCATCATTAGCCCTTGATTCATTGATACCTTTATTTATTTAGGGGTTTAATGTTTAATGACAGTGAAAGGTTTTTTCATTGTAAATTATTTGCCGAGTATAATTACCACATGAATATAATTTTTCATAGTATTCGAATATTGATAAATCTCTTGTTCCAGTTGTTTGTCTATATACATTACATACATTTTCGAATATGTTGAGAATGTGAAATATGCATCTAATGACTTTATTTCTTTGGGCATGTACATATTTGGGCCTGCTGAGTTCCTCAGGAACTCAAGCCCAAACCTGCTTTCTTGCATTTTCTAGAGGATCCAGTCAGCTATAGTCGCGTCTTTCAATTGTTGGGCCTACCTTATTGAGGCCCAACCATTAGAGTCCAATCTTCTCTCCCTTATTTCTTTCGTTACTATCCATTGCTTCCATAGCCTAGGTTATTGTTTTCATTACTTTCGACTACTGCTTTTGTCGTTTTATCATATTTCATTATCATGTATTTAACACTCATATATTAGATTATGTGATTTACCTTCTTGCTTTAATATCAACTGAAACACATGCAACTTTAACTAATATAGGATTTAAAGAGAAATAGTTAGTAATTAATCTTCGCTCCGCTAATGATAGTTTATTCATCTTGTTCACTCACTCGCTTTTTCTCAAGATTTTTGAAGCCCATACTCTAATTAGAAACAGTAGCCCGTTTTCAAAAAGGAAATCAGAAAATAATCGTTGTTTTACTAACATGGAATGAAATAAGATTTTCTCATGAAAAGAATAAGGTACCGTCGCATCAAGTGAGTTTTCAAAGATCGCTCATTTTTAGATTTTCAAATCAAGGTACATTTAGAATCACTCTCTTACAAAATTCTTTTAGAATCATACAAGCATATATTCTCTAAGTTAATTAGTTCCATAATTACAAGCCTTAAAATACAGACTACTTTTAGAACTCTTTTAACCTTCAGTAACTCTTTTATAGTCTCACATCCTCCTTAAGTCTCACATCCTTTATATAGACCCACATTTTAATATATATAGTAAGCCATGCCCTAATAGTAATTAAGCATAGTGTAAATAATTGATTCCTTAAAAATTAGTCTAAGTCCTATGGAGCTACCTCAGGTAGATTTTAAGGGGTGCCTAACACCTTCCCCTTAGAAGAACAAGAACCCTTACCCATGATCTTACCGGTTTGCAGACCTATAAGGAACATGACTTAGTAATTAAATAGGTACCTTGTACACCTTTAAATATTAGGTGGCGACTCTCTTTCATCAACAACAATGAAACCACAAGTTGAATCATGTCTTGACTAGTACAAAATAGGGCGCAATAGTCAGTCCTTGACACACAACTAGGTCTGATGCCAAAATCTACACAAGAAGCACATAAGTGTAGTATGAGTACAATCGACCCAATGTACTTTGTGGGTGTCGAGCCTAAAGCGCGATAAGGTAGTGACGAGGCTAAGACAAGATACCTATTATACAAATATGTGAACTTAAGTAACGAGAAAATAATGAGAGATAGAGCAATTAAGATAGCGAGAGAAATTAGCAAGTAAAATAGCAAAATAGATAACAAGTGAGATAATATGTGTGATAACAAGAAGTAATAAATAGAGGAATAATGGAAGAAGCAACTACGAAATATAAAGGCTATACTTACAAAATAATACCAAACAAGCCTTTCACAGCAATACAAGTCCAAGAAATTTACAAAGCAGTGATGGAACAACATAGCCAAATCCTCGATCCGCGTAGTAAAAGCAAGGAATAAGAGATATCAATCAAATGGCACGTCATCACCCTTCGTGCTTTTATTCTCATCCTCACAAGCACAAAAATACACTTCATGCAATTCACTCTTCCTCGCCAAGTATAAATATATTAACAAGCATGGAAACACCCTTCGTGCATATTCACTCTTCCTCACAAGAACGAAAATACTTTGTGTGTAATAATAAGCACAAAAATATCCTTCGTGCAAAATCACTCCTCCTCACAAGCGCGGAAATACCCTTCATGCAATTCACTCTTTTTCACCAAGCATAAACATATGAAATAGCACCAAGCAAGGTGGGAAGCACAAACAGCATCAAGAAGATTGATTGGACATAACTCGCCATATGGAAATAACCATCACCTTTGCACCAATAGACAAATAAAAATATTCTTAATGACCAATATCACAACAAAATAAATATATCTATTAACATGAATGAGATCAATCAATCAGTTTCACAATTTATTTAAAGCATGGAAGAGATAACACATAAAGCAACAAACATAAATAAAGCGAATTCTACCTGCATGATTAACCCATAGAAAATGCATATACACTCGTCACCTTAAATATATATGTTATTCCCAACACATATAACACATAGAAAATAGACACAATTACATCCTAATTCTCTCAGATCAAGGTTAAACAAGACACTTGCTTCTTTCCGACACAAATTAACCCTCCAATACTGCCTTTGATTTAGCACAAGTGTTACACCCTGTACCTTTGTACGTCATGTTCTTCATAGGTTAGTCGATGTAAGTATGAGAAAAAATTACTTTTTAGGTTACAATCACTTAAGCTCATTCCTAGTATGTTACACTTTGCACCTTTATGTCGTTTGTGTCATGAGTACGCTAATGTCACACTCCGTATGTTCATACGTAAAGTGTGTCTTAAGTTAATCGACATAATCCGAGAGAATAAGGTTATATTTAAGGTTACAAGTGTTTTATGATGTTTAATCAAGTGATAAGCAAGTGTTGTAAATATTGGATGCTAAACGAAGTGACGAAAACAACTTCGTCAAAGTCGGCAAAATTGGGAATGTTATAACATGTACCTTCGGGGTAAGACTAAGGGTGTTTAAGATGGTAAGGAGGTAATGTTATTAGGTATTTTAATCATATAATAGTCATATGTTAAGTTTTGAAGTCAAGAAAGTTTTAAAACAAAGTCGGCAAAAGTCAGCGCAAGTCACATTTACAAGTTTACTGAAATTTGGATCTAATGTAATTGATATTTTATCCCAATATACTTGGATTTATGTGGTCACCCACCCACTAAATTGAATATCTACGAGTCTATTTTCCAACTCATTAAACCGTTCATCGATACCACGTCGGAGTAGAGAGATATTCATATTTTTGCGAGACTGCAATACATCCCCATTGAGACCCCACATAGGCGGTGGAAAGTTCCACCTTTCTAGTAAAACGATGCAACCCTTTCCCACCTCAGTTTTCGCCCAAAATTGAACCCTAAGCTCCCAAGACATTCTCCTATCAATCAAGTTGTCATGACCCAAAATTTTGCCATAGGGGTCATGATGGCACCTAGTTCCTAAGACTAGGTAAGCCTATCACATAACAATATCCAAAAAAATATAACAACTTAAAAATGTAAGTAAAAGCTGAGAAATGCCATAACATGGACAAAACAAAGATACACCAGTCATCATCCCAAAACCCGGCAATACTGTGTTATAAGCTCTACAAGGATTACATAACAAGTCTCAAAGTGTACATCATTGTCTGGAATACATAAGCATTAACAAAGAAAATAAAGAGGGTGACTCTGAGGTCTACGAGCGGAGCATCAGGGATACCTTGAAGTCTCTGGAAATCTCTAGCACCTCCTAATGATCAACTCGAGCTGAAGTACCTGGATCTGCGCAAAACATGTGCAGAAGCATATTATAAGTACACCATAGTCGCCATCTAGTAAGTAACAAGACTAACCTCGGTGAAGTAGTGACGAGGTTCAAGTCATAACACTCACTAGCCAAATAACCTTTGTATGATATTAAAAGATAACTGATAGCAGAAAACATAACGAAATAGATATCAACAACCTCGAAGAACAAGTAACATCAACCCAAAGTAGAATAACCCCTTTGCACCGACCAATTATCAAACAGGAGTAGAACATGTGATAGCATATCAAATCAACCAATAACTCATGAAAATACACGGTAGATACATTTAAGAAAACAAGTATGTGACCAAAACATCAATCCCCGTTCCAACACATGAACAATAACAAGGGAACACCCCGAAATATCACACAAAATCATCAACAAGCCACCCTTATGTATCCGCGTGCGCAACACAATGGAATATTCCCCTTATGTCACTGCACGCGCATAAACCACCCTTATCTCGCCGCATGCGCATCAATAAACACCACCCTTATGTCGTTGCATGCGCATCTCGCCACCCATGTACTACACATAATAACCATCAACCCTTACAACAAGCCCACATGTGCCATATTATCAGAAAATCAATAATATCCTATAATCACATCAAGATATAGCCTGAGGCTCAACAAAATATGCACAATAACATGACAATTGCATAAGAGTGCGTGTAACATTCAACAATAAAGCATGTTTTATAGAAAACAACTCCAATTCAAGGTGTATTAATAGCCTAAGGTCTCATACGGTCATATACCACACATACACATGTATATACACTCATCAACTTATGTACATGTTGTTTCACATAGCATAATATAGAAATTTAGACCAAATCCTAAGGGGTAGTTTCCCCTACACAATGTTAGGTAAGATACTTATCTCAAATAGCCCCCAAGAATATTCAAAAAATAATTTTCCTTTAAAATGTACCTCCGCTCGGCTCAAATCTAGCCAAAAGACTAATAATATCAAACAATGCAAGAGAAATCATTTTTGATTAATAAAGTTGAGATCTTTACACATTTTCCAAAAAGTCAACCTTGAGCCCTCCGGGTAAAAACCTGAGTTGAGGATTAGGTCTCGACCACTCATGATCCTAGGAGTCCAAATATGTAATTGGTGTTCAAATCCAAGTCCAAATCGACTCTCAAATATCAAATTTCATTTTTCAAATTATGGTAAAAAATCCCAAAAATTTCCCTTCAAATTACATGATTTTGATGTTAAAATCCATAAGTAATCAAGTTATAATATCAAAATTTAATCAAAATAACTTAACCAATGGCTATGTGTGAAAACCCCTCAAACAATTGCCTCACACCGAGTCTAGGGCTCAAAATGTGATAAAAATGAAACTAAGCCTCGATATTTCAACTATTGTTCAGCTGCAGAAGTCTCATTTGCGCCCTTGGGTTCACAAATACGACTATCGCAAATGCGACCCTTGGCTCACAAATGCGGACACTAATCAACCCTGGCAATGTCTCAAATTCGACCAGCACTCCGTATATGCAAATTCTACCTCCATTGCAAATGCGATCAAACGACCGCAAATGCGATCCCCCTTTTCAGGTCCCTCTTTTCAAAATTGTGGGGTTGGCTACGTAAATGTGAAGCCTGCCTCTCCTACCCTATATCGCAATTTCGACATGACTATCGCAATTATGGCTACTGCAAATGCGAACTGGGGCTCGCATTTGCAAAACCTGAAGCACTAGCCAAAAGCCAACAAATTTGGAACAAGTTCAAAACACTCTAAATTGCAACTGAAACTCACCCGAGCCCTCGGGTGTCACGACCCAAATTCCAAACTCACGGGATCGTGATGGCGCCTAATACCACACTTGCTAGGCAAGCCAATGTTAGAACTTATTTAATTATCTTCTATTAAAGTTTACTTATTCATAACAGAACAATTTTAAAAAACTGAATCTAATACTTTCAGATAGATAACTTCATGAATAACAATAATAACAGAATAAATAAGCTGAACCACGAACTAAATATATATCAATAAAACTACTCTAGGGTCTGGTGTCATAATTCACGAACTACTAAGAATGCTACAAATAATGGGCTGAAAGAATATATCTCTGTTTTGAATAAAATAAACAGTGTCTATATAAATTAAAGAGAAGACTCTAGAAATCTGCAAACGCCAGAAAATCTACCTCGTGTCTCCGAGTAAATGATGACAGCTACTAAAATCTCCTAACTCTGGCTGGTACCTGGATCTGCACAAAAGGTGCAGAGTGTAGTATCAGTACAACCGACCCCATGTACTGAGTAAGTGACGAGACTAACCTCGACGAAGTAGTGACGAGGCTACGGCGGGGCATTTATAATATAACCTGTGAACAATGTATGATAAAGCAAGAAGGAAATTCTAAAATAAACAAATAATAAACTGTAGCAAAAATAAAATAACTCAGCCACCTTTTCAAGGTCTCACCTATAACCAATTCTCACATAAGTTCCAATTTCCAAATTTTGACTTTAAAATAAAAGTAAGTGCAAAATATGAAAAATAGTAAAGTAAAACAGTAAGTTTTCAAATCTTTGTTTTTGAAAATCAGTAAAACATAAGTGTCCTCCCTTATCGCTCCTTGTTGCGGCACGCAACCCGCTCCCACTTGTCCACCCTTATTGCTCCTCCCTATATATTTCACCCTTATTTCTCCTGTTGCGACGTGCAACCCGATCCCACTTGTCCACCCTTATCACTCCTTGTTGCGGCGTGCAACCCACTCCCACCAGACGTATCATATCACTTTATTTATGAAATTTTTCACAATTTAGGTCAAAGCTTTTTACTATATTTTTGTCTCAACAATTGTAAACAGGAAGTTGTACAACTCATAAACTTCATCATTTATCATTTCACAATGAAACCAACCGGAATATATATAATAAAATACTGTCAACCAGCTCATCCTTTTTATGTATCACAATGAAACCAAGGGAATAACCAACACTTCCAAAATACTTGAATCAATATTTAACAACAAGTTAACGAAACCAAGTAGTCATGGAGACATCAATGAGCATAAAACGATTAAGCCATGAATCAAATAAATTGGAAACGGGGGAAGGGATCATGTTCAACAAATAATTTGGTGGTGCATAGATACTCTTCATCTCACCTATACACCACACACATGAAAATTCACATAGCAATTAAGTTGGGGATTCTTGTTCTCTCAAGTCAAGGTTAAACCAAATACTTACCTCAATTTCACAAGCAGATTACTGCTCTAGCACAACTTTTCCGTTTGAATTTGGCTCTAACCCCCTCGAATCTAATCGCAATTGGTTCAATATCATCAATTATTGCTTAAAGGAATAAACTTTAAGGAAAAACTATGGTTTTCCTATGTTTTCTTATCAAAATACAAAACTCGACCCTAGACCCGCTTGGTCTAAACTCGAGATTCGGACCAAAACCCAATTACCCAATCTCCCTCGAGCCCGGATATACAATTGGTTTTGGGATCTGACCTCAATTCGAGGTCTATATCCCCAAATTTTGAAATTCGTAAGTTCTACCCAAAAACCCAAAAATTTACCATGAAAACTCTAGATTTTTGGTTGAAATCTTGTTAAAAGTTGTTAAGGAATGGAAGGAATTAGTTGGAAATCACTTACCAATGATTTGAAGAAGTTGGGTCTTTGGAAAATCACATATGGAGGTTTAGGGTTTTAGAGAATTGAAAAGGAAGTGAAAAACCCATCTAAAATTTGATTTAACTGGTTGCGGGTCTCGCATTTGCAAACCCTTCGAATTTGGGCAGTCATCGCAAATGCGATGAATTTGTCGCCTTTTCGACATTTTGATGCCTCGCAATTTTAACCAAAAATCTCGCATTTGCGAGATCTGGGGCTGGCCCATGTGATAACCAAAAGGTCATCCTATGTTAATTTAGCTAAAATCTATGTTCTGAGGCCCCGAAAAGCCTCCGGTAATCTCACCTCGATATGCGTGCATACTCGGGCGTGTAGCCGGGAAGCTTTTATGTGAAAACTTGATGAAACAAGGAATTTATAATAATTAATAGAATAAAGTTGACTTTGGTCAACATTTTTGGTAAACAGACCCGGACCCGTAATTTGACGATCCCGGAGGGTCCGTAGAAAAATATGGGACTTGGGCGTATGCCCGGAATCGAATTCCCAGGTCCCAAGCTTGGGAAATGAATTTTCAAAGAAAATTATTTTGAAAAATATAAAGGTTTCTGAAAATGAATTTTGATGTGAAAACTGTGTTACCGGGCCCGTATTATGATTCCGGAGCCCGGAACAGGTTTAGTATATGTTATGTGAGTTATCTGTAAAATTTAGTGTAAAATGGACTTGAAATGACGTATTTCGGATCAAAATCGGAATAATTGAGCCTTATGAAGTTTTAAGAAAATTCTATTAGTTTTGAGGTTTAATTCATTGATTTTGATGATATTTTGGTGATTGGAATGCTTGAATAAGTCCGTAGGATGATTTGGGAGTCGTGTGTTTTTTTTATTTTCAGCCCCGAGGGCTCGGGTGAGTTTCGGGTAGCTAACGGGGTGTTAAAAGTATGAAAAATCTGGTGTTTCTTGAGTTTTCTAGTGTCTGGTAGCTTAGTCTATGTGATCGCATAGGTAGAGCTGCGATCGCATAGATCTGAGTGTGGGGGAGGGGCCTGATGCCTTATGCGATCGCATTGGTGGGGCCGCGATCGCGGGGTAGGAAGTCCTGAAGCTCCGCGATCTCATAGAGTGCCGCCCAGCTTCTCCGCGATCGCATCCCTCTCTCCGCTATCGCAGAGAGTGAAGCCCAGCTAACTCCGCGATCGCGATGTACATTTTTGCCCAGTTATTTTCTTAAGTAAAAAACAGAATGTTATTTCGGGATTTAACCCACTTCTTCTCAAACCTCTTCTTCCCCACTTCCCCTTAGGCGATTTTGAACATTTCCATCACCATAGCTCCATAGGTAAGTGGTTCCAACTCTATTTTCTTTCATTTTTCTTCAACAACCACTAGAATCTAGGCCTAAAATCCTAAAATCAAAGTGGAAATTAGGGGTTTTGGGTAGAGTTAGGGTTTATGGGATTTTGGGTAATTCAACCTCAATTTGGGGTCGAATTTCAAAACAAATCATATATTTGAACTCGTGGGGGTATGGGTAATCGGGTTTTGGTCTGAGCCTCGTGTTTGGACCAAGCGGGCCCGGGGTCGAATTTTGGATTTTTGGAAGAATGCTAGGAATTGTATATTTAGGCTATGGGATTGTATTAATGAGTCATTATTGATGTTAATAAGTTAATTATGTCTAGATATTGTCGTTTCAGAGTTGAATTCAAAAGGAAAGGCAGTATTATAATATTGAATTGCTATTCTTTGACCCAAGGTAAGTGTCTTGCCTAGCTTTGGTGAGGGAATAGGTATTATATTCTATGTTCTTAGTGTTTATCATGTTCAATGCATAGGTGAGGTGACGAGTACCTATGCATTGTGTGTCAAGCATGGCTGTGAGTCCATTTTTGATGAAATTCTTATTATTACTTCCATATTCAGTGTATTATGAAATTGTCTCTACTTGGAAGTTGATTGTTGTTGAAAATCCTTGTTGATGAACTTGCGATGTTATGGTTCTATTGAGGACCCAACTATAAAGGATATACGTGAAAAGGTTGGTTATAGCTGAGACCCTTGCCGGGCAATTTTTATGATATTGACTGAGATATTCCCCTTGTAGGGTGTTTATGATATGTATTTCCACTATGTTGCATTCCTTGCCATTTGATATTGTCATTTTTATGGTGAGGAAGAGTGTGAAGCACGAAGGGTGATGCCGTGCCATGATTTACATTGATTACATCATAAAATGCATTGTGAGGAAGAGAGTAAAAGCACGAAGGTTGATGTCGTGCCATGATTCACATTGATTAAAAGCACGAAGGTTGATACCGTATCATGATCTGTATTGCCTCACATTATACATTGCATTGTGAGGAAGAGGGTAAAAGCACGAAGGGTGATG
>ML268184.1:111929-161751 GCA_005239495.1 Nicotiana undulata
TAATAGGTACAAATTGATCAAGTTAGAGTTAGCTTGAAATCTGTAGAAATTAGCTAGAGGCTAGTTGATACAAAGAGGATTAGAGTTAGTCCTAGGATTACAAAAGAGTTTATTTTGTAAGTCCGTTTTGGCTCAGAGTTTTAGTGAAGAGTTTACGCAAATCCTACTGAGGAGTAGGTCGTGGTTTTTTCACCTTTTGAGCTAGGTGTTTTCCACGTAAAAATCCTTGTGTTTTTACTATTACTGGTTTATTATTCCACAAACAGTAGTAAGCAGTATACTAAGAAGAACCAGGTTCTTCTTATTAGACAACACTCGAAAATTAGGTACTGCACATATAACTCGTAATATTGTGTAGTATTGAAGTCTAAAACATCACATGGGGTCGGTTGTACTGATGCTACACTGCACTTCTTATTGTTGTGCAGATCCTGAAATCTGTCCCAGTGGACATCGTTGAGGAAGTATCCTTTAGTCCACCTCAGAGACTTCAAGGCATACTCGCTGGCGTTCGTGGGCCTTGGCGTCTCTCCTATCACTAGTTCTTTATTTTGTCTCGTCTTTCCTCTAGTACTCATAGACAGTTATGTATTTTTCTTTCAGGCTTTGTATTTAGTACTCTTATAGATAGTTTGTGAGTTTGTGACTCCCGGTTTTGGGGCTTATGCGATGTATCGTACTTGTTATTCCACTTTTATTTAATTCCGCTGTTAAAATTTGTAAACTATTTTTGGTTAATCCTGTTAATTCGGTGTTATCATGTTAGTTTAACTGTACACGTTGGCTTGTCTAGCGGGTTCAACGTTAGACGCAGTCACGGCCTGAAGGTGGGATTTTGGGTCGTGACAAGTTGGTATCAGAGCTATAGGTTGCTTAGGTATCACAACTCACGGACAAACTTGGTAGAGTCTGAGAGATCGGTACGGAGACGTCTATACTTATCCCCCAGAAGCTGCAAAGTTAGGAATAACTTCACATCTTTCATTATCTGTCGTGCCAATTGAATTCTAAATACTAATTGAGTCTCTAATTACTCTCTCGCAGATGGCGAGAATGCGTGCTTCCTCATCGACCGATCAACAGCATGACCCTCCTATTGCAGCTCCTACGAGGGGCCGAGGCCGAGGACGTGCTAGAGGCCGAGGCAGAGCTAGAGCAGCGGCTCCAGTTGAGGACCCACAGGTAGATTATGCCAGTGAGGTACCTGCTCAGACAGTCCCAGTTGGACCAGCTCAAGTCCCAGAGGGGTTCATTGCTACCCCGGTGCTTCAGGATGCTCTAGTCCGCTTAGTATGACTCATGGAGATTGTGGCTCAGGCCGGTCTTCTTCCTACTGCACCAGCTGGATCTTAGGCTGGGGGAGGGACTCAGACTCTTGTTATTCATACCCTAGAGCAGGTTGCCACTCAGTTTCAGACTCCAGCACCTCAGACAGCTGGAGTAGCTCAGTCGGGTATTGTGGCACCGGCAGCAAAGGGTGCAGCTCTGTCAGCGGATGCTCTGTGGAGACTAGATCGGTTCAACAAGTTATTCACTACTACATTTACCAGAGCACCATCAGAGAATCCCCAGGATTATTTGGACAGCTGTCATGAGGTTCTTCAGAACATGGACATAGTAGAGTCCAATGGAGTTGACTTTGCTACCTTTCGGTTATCTGGCGCATCCAAGACTTGGTGGAGGGATTAATGCTTGACCAGACCAGCTGGGTCTGCACCTTTGACTTGGACTCAGTTCTCAGAGGTATTCTTGGGGAAGTTCCTTCTCATTACTCAGCAAGAGGATCCCGGGTGGCAGTTTGAGCGTCTCCAACAGGGTTCTATGTCAGTCACTCAATACGAGACCAGGTTTATCACATTAGCCAGGCATGCATTGATGATACTTCCCACTGATTGGGAGAGGGTCCGGATGTTCATTGAGGGTTTGGCCCAGCCTATAAGACTTCAGATGGCTAGGGAGTCAGGTACTGATAGTTCCTTCCAGGATGCGGCCGATGTGGCCAGGAGGATTGAGATGATTTTATCACAGAGTGGTGGTCAGGGAGCTGACAAGAGGCCCCATCACTTTGGTAGATTCAGTGGAGCCTCATCTGGAGGTAGGGATTCTTTCGGCAGAGGTCGGTCACTCCGACCTTTTCAGTCAGCACTTTAGGTATCCCACCGTGCACCGCCAGCTCCTATTAGTGCACCACCAGGACCTATTAGTGCACCACCGCTTCAGAGTTACCAGGGTGGTTATCAGGGTTGTCCGGGGCAGTTCCAGAGTCCCCAGCCATATCAGCAGAGGCTGTGTCATTCTTGTGGTGTTCCAGGGCACGTTGCCAAGTATTGCCCCCGAGCTTCTAGTGGTCCAGTGTCAGGCACACTCCCACCCCCTCAGCTAGCTAGGGGTGGTGGTCGTGGTTCAAAGGGTGGAGGCGAGACTCATAGAGGTGGAGCACAGACCACGAGGGGCAGGGGTCAGGTCGCAGCAGGTCGACCCAGAGATGTTTAGATTGGAGGGGCTCAGCCCCGGTGCTATGCTTTTCCTGCCCGTCCTTATGCTGAGGCTTCTGACGCAATTATTACATGTACGGTTTCAGTGTGCAACCGAGAGGCTTCAATGTTATTTTATCGAGGTTCTACCTTCTCCTATGTGTATTCATATTTTGCCCCTTATTTGAGCATGCCTCGTGATTCTTTTAGTACTTCTGTGTATGTGTCCACCCCGGTGGGCGATTCTATCATGGTAGATCGAGTTTACCGTTCTTGCTTAGTTGTTATTGGTGGTTTGGAGACTCGGGTAGATCTATTGCTCCTTGATATGGTAGATTTTGATGTTATTTTGGGTATGGACTGGCTATCCCCCTACCATGCTATTCTGGACTGTCATGCCAAGACAGTGACCGTAGCCTTGCCTAGAGTACCTCGTTTAGAGTGGAGAGGGACTCCTAGTCATTCTTCTGGTAGAGTTATTTCTTATATGAAGGCTCGACGCATGGTCGAGAAGGGTTGTTTGGCCTATCTGGCCTATGTTTGTGATTCTAGTGCCGAGGTTCCTTCCCTAGAGTCTGTACCCGTAGTTCGTGAGTTTCCGGAGGTATTTCCTGCTAACCTACCGGGTATGCCACCCGACACGGATATTGGCTTTTGTATTGAGGTAGCTGAGGGCACTCAGCCTATTTCTATTCTGTCGTATCGTATGGCCCCGCCAGAGTTGAAGGAACTGAAGGAGAAGTTGCAGGATTTGTTAGATAAAGGCTTCATTAGGCCTAGTGTTTCACCTTGGGGTGCCCCATTGTTGTTTGTCAAGAAGAAATATGGCTCGATGAGGATGTGTATTGACTACCAGCAATTGAATAAGGTTACTATTAATAACAAGTATCCTTTGCTGAGGATTGATGATCTATTTGACTAGCTTCAGGGTGCTACAGTGTTTTCCAAGATAGACTTGAGATATGGTTACCATCAGATGAGAATTAGGGCGTCTGATGTTCCTAAGACGGCCTTTCGCACTCGTTATGGGCATTATGATTTCTTAGTGATGTCATTTGGGTTGACAAATGCCCCTAATACTTTTATGGAGTTGATGAATCGGGTGTTCAGGCTTTATTTGGACTCGTTCGTGATTGTGTTTATTGATGATATATTTATATACTCTCGCAGCCGAGAGGAGCATGAGCAGCACCTTAGAGTCGTCCTTCAGACTCTGAGGGATAGTCAGTTGTACGCCAAGTTTTCTAAGTGCGAGTTCTGGTTGAGTTCTATGGAATTCTTGGGTCACGTTGTGTCGGCAGAGGGTATCCTGGTGGATCCCAAGAAGACATCAGCAGTTAGAGATTGGCCTAGGCCCACTTCAGCTACAGATATTCGGAGTTTCTTGGGCTTAACAGGTTACTATCGCCGATTTGTGGAGGGCTTTTCATCTATCGCAGCCCCGATGACCAGGTTGACCAAGAAATGTGCTCAGTTCAGGTGGTCTGGTGAGTGTGAGGCGAGCTTTCAGAAGCTCAAGACAGCCTTGACCACGGCACATGTGTTAGTATTGCCCTCACGTGCAGGACCGTATACCGTGTATTGTGATGCTTCACGGGTTGGGCTTGGTGCATTGTTGATGCAGGACGGCAAGGTTATAGCCTATGTTTCTCGTCAGTTGAAGATTCATGAGAAGAACTATCTAGTTCACGATTTGGAGCTTGTAGCAATTGTTCATGCTTTGAAGATTTGGAGGCATTATCTGTACGGAGTGCCATGTGAGGTGTTCACGGACCATAAGAGCTTGCAGTATCTGTTCAGACAGAAGGAGTTGAACATGAGGCAGAGGAGATGGTTAGAGTTGCTGAAGGATTATGATATTACCATCCTTTACCATCCGGGGAAGGCCAATGTGGTGGACGATGCCTTGAGCCGAAAGTCAGTTAGTATGGGCAGTCTAGCTTATTTATCAGTCGAGGAGACCTCTTGTGTTGGATGTTCAGGCTTTAGCCAACCGATTTGTGAGATTGGAGGTTTCTGAGACTAGCAGTGTTTTGGCCCATACTGTGGCCCGTTCTTCATTGTATGACCGTATTTGGGCCAGGCAGTATGATGATCGTCATTTATGTGTTCTTAGAGATACATTCCGGCACAGAGGCGCCAAGCGGGTTACGGTTTATGATGAGGGAGTTCTGCGGATGCAGGGCCGTATTTGTGTACCTGACATTCAGGGTATTCGTGAGTTGATACTTCAGGAGGCCCATAGTTCCCGGTATTTCATTCATCCGGGCGCCGCAAAGATGTACCAAGACTTGCGGCAGCATTATTGGTGGCGTAGAATGAAGAAGGATATTGTAGCTTATGTAGCTCGGTGCTTGAACTGTCAGCAGGTTAAGTACGAGCAACAGAGACCCGGTGGCTTGATGCAGCAGATTCAGCTTCCTGAGTGGAAGTGGGAGCGTATCATCATGGAATTTGTAGTTTGGATCCCACGGACTCAGAGGATGGTTGATGTGGGTTGGGTTGTTGTGGATAGGTTCACCAAGTCAGCACTTCATTCCGATATCAGTTTCATATTCAACAGAGAAGTTGGCAAAGATATATATGAGAGAGATTGTTCGATTGCATGGTGTGCCCTTATCCATTATATCAGACAGAGGTACTCAGTTTACCTCCCATTTCTGGAGAGTATTTCAGCGAGAGTTGGGTACACAGATTGATTTGAGCATAGCATTTCATCCTCAGACGTACGGACAATCCGAGCGTGCTATTCAGATTTTGGAGGATATATTGCGAGCTTGTGTCATTGACTTTGGTGGATCATGGGACCAGTTCTTTCCTTTAGCAGAGTGTGCCTACAACAACAGCTACCAGTCGAGCATTTAGATGGATCCTTACGAGGCGTTGTATGGTAGGTGATGTCGGTCTCCAGTTGGATGGTTTGAGCCGAGAGAGGCTAGATTGTTAGGTTCTGAGTTGGTCCATGATGCCTTGGACAAGGTGAAGATCATTCAGGATAGACTTCATACAGCTCAGTCCAGGCAAAAGAGTTATGCAGATCGCAGAGTTCGAGATTTGTCTTTCATGATAGGAGATCAAGTGTTTCTTAGAGTGTCGCCTATGAAGAGCGTGATGAGGTTCGGTAACAGGGAAAAGTTGAGCCCTAGGTATATTGGTCCATTAGAGATTTTGGATAAGGTAGGAGAGGTGGCCTACAGACTTGCCTTGCCACCGCATTTATCAGCCGTACATCCAGTGTTTCATGTATCTATGCTCCGGAGGTATATTGCAGATCCATCTCATGTTCTTGACTTCAGCGATATCCAGTTGGACAAGGATCAGACTTATGAGGAGGAGCCGATAGCCATATTAGCTAGGCAGGTTCGTCAGTTGAGATCGAAGACTTATCCTTCGGTCCGTGTTCAGTGGCGAGGTCAGCTTGCCGAGGCAACTACTTGGGAGTCCGAATCCGATATGCAGAACCGTTATCCCCATCTTTTCTCAGACTCACGTATTTTTCTATGTCCGTTCGAGGACGAACGTTTGTTTTAGAGGTGGAGATTGTGATGACCCAAAAGGTCATCCTATGATCATTTAGCTAAAATCTGTGTTCCGAGGCCCTGAAAAGCCTCCGATAATCTCACCTCGATATGTGTGCATAGTCGGGCGTGTAGCCGGGAAGCTTTTATGTGAAAACTTGATAAAACATGGAATTTATAATAATTAATAGAATAAAGTTGACTTTGGTCAACATTTTTGGTAAACGGACCATGACCCGTGATTTGACAGTCCCGAAGGGTCCGTACAAAAATATGGGACTTGGGCGTATGCTCGGAATCAAATTCCGAGGTCCCAAGCTTGGAAATGAATTCTTAAAGAAAATTATTTTCTGAAAAATATAAAGGTTTTTGAAAATGAATTTTGATGTGAAAATCGTGTTACCGGGCCCGTATGATGGTTCCGGAGCCCGGAACAGGTTTAGTATATGTTATGTGAGTTATCTATAAAGTTTGGTGCAAAACGGACTTGAAATGACGTGTTTCGGATCAAAATCGGAATAATTGAGCCTTAGGAAGTTTTAAGAAAATTCTACGAGTTTTGACGTTTAATTCATTGATTTTGATGATATTTTGGTGATTGGAATGCTTGAATAAGTCTGTAGGATGATTTGGGAGTCGTGTGTGTTTTTGGTTTTGAGCCTTGAGGGCTCGGGTGCGTTTCAGGTAGCTAACGGGATGTTAAAAGTATGAAAAATCTGGTGTTTCTTGAATTTTCTGGTGTCTGGTAGCTTAGTCTATGCGATCGCATAGGTAGAGCTGCGATCACATAGAGTTGAGTGTGGGGGAGGGGCCTGATGCCTTATGCGATCGCAATTGTGGGGCCGCGATCGCAGGGTAGGAAGTCCTGAAGCTCCGCAATCACATTCTTCTATCCGCGATCGCATAGAGTGCCGCCCGGCTTCTCCGCGATCGCATCCCTCTCTGCGCGATCGCAGAGAGTGAAACCCAGCTAACTCCGCGATCGCAATCCCATTCCTACGATCGCGATGTACATTTTTGCCTAGTTAATTTCTTAAGTCAAAAACAGAATGTTATTTCGGGATTTAACCCACTTCTTCTCAAACCACTTCTTCCCCACTTCCTTTTAGGCGATTTTGAAGATTTCCATCACCATAGGTCCATAGGTAAGTGATTCCAACTCTATTTTCTTTCATTTTTATTCAACAACCACTAGAATCTAGGCCTAAAATCCTAAAATCAAAGTAGAAATTAAGGGTTTTGGGTAGAGTTAGGGTTTATGGGATTTTGGGTAATTCGACCTCAATTTGGGGTCGAATTTCAAAACAAATCATATATTTGAACTCGTGGGGGGTATGGGTAATCGGGTTTTGGTCCGAGCCTCGTGTTTGGACCAAGCGGTCTCGGGGTTGAATTTTGGTATTTTTGGAAGAATGCTAGGAATTGTATATTTAGGCTATGGGATTGTATTAATGAGTCATTATTGATGTTAATACGTTAATTATGTCTAGATATTGTCGTTTCGGAGTTGAATTCAAAAGGAAAGGCGGTATTAGAAGATTGAATTGCTATTCTTGGACCCGAGGTAAGTGTCTTGCCTAGCTTTGGTGAGGGAATAGGTATTGTATGTTATGTGCTAAGTGCTTATCATGTTCAATGCATAGGTGAGGTGATGAATACCTATGCATTGTGTGTCAAGCATGGCCGTGAGTCCATTTTTGATGAAATTCTTATTATTACTTCCATATTCAGTGTATTATGAAATTGTCTCTACTTGGAAGTTGATTGTTGTTGAAAATCCTTGTTGATGAACTTGCGATGTAATGGTTCTATTGAGGACCCAACTANAAATAAAACTCATTAATAACTAAAGCGAACGAGATAACTAGGGCATCGATGGCCCACAATATGAAGATTAACAAATTACCAAAAATAATAAAACAACTTCAAAATAAAACCCATATACAAAATCCCAGAACTGGTGTCACATACTCACGAATTGGCTAAGAGATTACTAAAAACAAAGGTCTGAAAATAAGTACATAGGACTGTCTTTGAAATATAAAGTAAGACAGAGCTGAAAGTGAAGAGTAGAAGGTGACGCCAAGGCCCACGAACGTCTGCGGGTCTACCTCGATGTCTCCTGTATGAACTGATGAGATGCTCCGACCGTCAGTGATCACCGGGTCCGGCTGCGTAGTCTGCACAACATAAAGAAGTGCAGGTGTAGCATCAGTACAACCGACCCCATGTACTGAGTAAGTGCCGAGCCTAACCTCGGCGAAGTAGTGACGAGGCTAGGACCGACAACAATATATGTACCTGTGCAATTCTATATAATAACAGGAAAATATCGACGGAAATAAGCAAGTAAGACAGATACGGGGAGAACATGCTGGGGGTAAAAGGGGCAACAAAATGCTAGCACGGTAGAACAGGGTAATAACTGAAATGTAAAGATAAAGGCAGGAATTTAACTTCTCAAACAGATAATGAACAACAAAAGGCACGGCATGTCCCCTCGTGCATACCTCACAATCACTCGGCACGGAATGTCCCCTCGTGCATATATAATAACACTCGGCACGAAATGTCCCCTCGTGCATATATAATAACACTCGGCACGAAATGTCCCCTCGTGCATATATAATAACACTCGGCACGAAATGTCCCCTCGTGCATATATAATAACACTCGGCACGAAATGTCCCCTCGTGCATATATAATAACACTCGGCACGAAATGTCCCCTCGTGCATATATAATAACACTCGGCACGAAATGTCCCCTCGTGCATATATAATAACACTCGGCACGAAATGTCCCCTCGTGCATATATAATAACACTCGGCACGAAATGTCCCCTCGTGCATATATAATAACACTCGGCACGAAATGTCCCCTCGTGCATATATAATAACACTCGGCACGAAATGTCCCCTCGTGCATATATAATAACACTCGGCACGAAATGTCCCCTCGTGCATATATAATAACACTCGGCACGAAATGTCCCCTCGTGCATATATAATAACACTCGGCACGGAATGTCCCCTCGTGCGATAGGTAACAAACAAAGCAACAATATAATGTGAAAGTCAACATTAAGAAGTCTCAAGTGCATGGAAATGCTCAATAAAATCCTATAGTCCTGGCTAGGAGAAATCATCAATTACAAACTCAAAAAATTCCCGACAAGGGTCTCAGCTATAACCAACCTCGCAATCAGAAATACAATTTCACAATGTAAGCCTCAACTGAAATAAATAACTCAATAACTCTCCACGTCATGAAACAACATCAAGGTATCACTACTAATTCACCAATTACTCATAGTGCGGGGAATATTAAGAACACATTAAGTTTCATCACAATTGACTCGCGGGCATGCTTGACCGCAACATATAGGCACTCTTCACCACGCCTATACGATGGACATGAGTTACACATAGAAAATAAGACTCTATACCCAATCCCTCAAGCTGAGGTTAGGCCAAACACTTACCTCGGCTCCAAAAATGCAAGTTAAGCCTTAATCACAGCCTTTCCTTTAGAATCCGACTCCGGAACGGTATTATCTAGACATAATCAACCCAAGTATATCAATAATGGCTCAATAAATCAAACCCATAGCCTAATTATTTATTTCAAAGCATTCTTCCTAAGATTCCAAAATTTGACCCCGGGCCCGCTTGGTCCAAACACGAGGCTCGGACCAAAACCCGATCACCCATAACCCCACGAGTTAGAATATATAATTTGTTTTAAGATTCGACCCCAAATTGAGGTTGAATCACCCAAAATTCTCAAAAACCCAACTCTACCTAAAATCCCTAATTCCTACTTTGATTCCATGATTTTAGGCCTAGAATCTAGTGATTAGTTGATGAAAATAAGAGGAAATGATGGTAACAATACATACCTATGGAGTTATGGAGGTTGGGGATCTTGATTCTCGATTATGGAGGCTTGGGGAAGAAAAGAGAAGTGGAAAATGGAAAGAATCCCAAAATGGTTCTGTTTTTGGGTTATTAAAATCACTGGAGGGATTTACCCTTCGCGTTCGCGGGCCACTGGCCGCATTCGCGAAGGGTTGGCAGCTGGGACTTATGCGTTCGCGGAAACAGGGTCGCGTTCGTGTAGGTCTGACTCCCTAACCTTCCGTGTTCGCGTGCCTCTGCCTGCGTTCGCGAAGAACAACCTACCTGACCCTAGACCCATCCTATAATACTACGTGTTCGCGAGAGGGGCGTCGCCTTCGCGTAGAGCAGTTCCCCCCCATAGCTCCGCGTTCGCGCCCGTATCCCTGCGTTCGCGTAGAACAAAACCCAAGCCACACTATTTACCCTTCGCGTTCGCGAAGGGTATCACACCAGACATCAGAAACTTGCAACATCACACTAGATTTTTCATGTTTTCACACCCCGTTAGCTACCTGAAACTCACCCGAGCCCTCGGGGCTCAAAACCAAAAACACACACGACTCCCAAAACATCTTACGAACTTATTCAAGCATTTAAATCACCAAAATATCATCAAGAACATCTAATCAAACCACACAACTCTTAGAATTTTCTCAAACTTCATAAACTTCTAAATTTCACATTTTTAATCCGAATCATGTCGTTTCAAGTCCGTTTCACACCAAATTTCATAGATAAGACAAATAACATATAATAACCCAAATTTCCTTTAAAAATTCATTTCTGGGGCTTTGACCTCGGAATTCGATTCCGGGCATACGCCCAAGTCCCATATTTTCCTACGGACCCTCCGGGACCATCACATCACGGGTCTGGGTCCGTTTACCAAAAATGTTGACCAAAGTCAACTTTATTCATTTAATTATCAAAAATTCCATTTTTCATCCAATTTCAATGTAAAGACTTCTCGGCTAGACGCTCGGGTTGTACACGCATATCGAGGTGAGATTAACGGAGGCTTTTGGGGCCTCGGAACACAGATTTAGCTAGAATTACGTTAGTATGACCTTTCGGGTCATCACACAACTATAAAGGATATACGTGAAAAGGTTTGTTATAGCTGAGACCCTTGCCGGGCAATTGTTATGATATTGACTGAGATATTCCCCTTGTCGGGTGTTTATGATCTGTATTTACACTATGCTGCATTCCTTGCCCTTTGATATTGTCATTTTTATGGTGAGGAAGAGTGTGAAGCACGAAGGGTGATGCCGTGCCATGATTTACATTGATTACATCATAAAACGCATAGTGAGGAAGAGAGTAAAAGCACGAAGGTTGATGTCGTGCCATGATTCACATTGATTAAAAGCAGGAAGGTTGATACCGTGTCATGATCTTTATTGCCTCACATCATACATTGCATTGTGAGGAAGAGGGTAAAAGCACGAAGGGTGATGCCGTGCCATGATTTATATTATATTATATCATACATCGCATTGTGAGGAAGAGAGTAAAAGCACGAAGGATGATGCCGTGCCATTACATACATTGCTCGTATTTATACTTGTTACGACATTCTTGTTAATTTTCTCTTTTGCTTTCTCCTATGTGTTAATTAATTGTTCTTATCTCTCACTTGTCACCCCTATTAACTGCTCCCGTATCCCATGCTTATCTGTCTATTCCTGTGTTTGTCTGTGATATATCTTGTAGAACTGTACAGGTAGATTATCACTGTCAAGTCTAGCCTCGTCACTACTTTGGCCGAGGTTAGGCTCGGCACTTACTCTATACATGGGGT
This sequence comes from Nicotiana undulata, assembly GCA_005239495.1. Classification (NCBI taxonomy): domain Eukaryota; kingdom Viridiplantae; phylum Streptophyta; class Magnoliopsida; order Solanales; family Solanaceae; genus Nicotiana; species Nicotiana undulata. The sequence continues at coordinate 123,627 of ML268184.1, forward strand.
CAGAGACTTCAAGGTATACCCGCTGGCGTTCGTGGGCCTTATCGTCTCTCCTATCATTAGTTCTTTATTCTGTCTCGTCTTTCCTCCAGTACGCAGAGACAATTATGTATTTTTCTTTCAGACTTTGTATTTAGTACTCCTATAGATAGTTCGTGAGTTTGTGACTCCCGGTTTTGGGGCTTATGTGACGTATCGTACTTGTTATTCCACTTAGCCTTGAAATTTTATCTAATTCCGCTGTTAAAATTTGTAAGCTATTTTTGTTTAATCCTGTTAATTCGGTGTTATCATGTTAGTTTAACTGTACATGTTGGTTTGTCTAGCGGGTTCAACGTTAGACGCAGTCACGGCCTGAAGGTGGGATTTCGGATCGTGACAGCCCAGGACTTCGCAAATGCGAAGCCTGATCTCACAAATGAGAGATAAGAGGCCTGCCACAATATATATCAGCTGATGAAATTTTTTTATGTCCAAACACTCAGTAGCCTACCCGAAACTCACCTGAGCCCTCGGGGCTCCAAACCAAATATGCACGCAAGTCTAAAAATATCATACGGACTTTCTCGTGCGATCAAATCATCAAAATAACATCAAAAACTACAAATTTAACCTCAAAACTCAAGATTTCCTCAAGAACACTCAAATTTCTAACTTTTCAATCGGACGTCCCAATCACGTCAAATCAACTCTGATTTTCATCAAATTTCACATATATGACTTATATATCATAACAAACCTGTTTCGGGCTCCGAAACGAAAATACGGGCCCGATACCAACAATTTCACATATTATTTCATTTCTTTATTTCTTGTAATAACCAGCAATCCGGGCATACGCCCAAGTCCCATATTTTACTGCGGACTTCCCAGGATCGTCAGATCCGGGTCCATTTACTAGAAATGTTGACCCAAGTCAACTAAAAGCAAATTTTTAACTCTAGAAATTACTATTTCTCATATTTTCACATAAAAGCTTTCCAGTTTTACACCCGGACTACGCACGCAAATTGAGGTAATTAGAATTAGTCTTTTTTATGGCTAATAAGCCTAGAATTGGGTCTTAATTCGTAAAATGACCCTTTGGGTCATTACATCAGAGTTCGACGCCAAACATTCACACAAGTATAGAAATATCATACGAACTCGCTCGCAATATCAAAACACCAAAATAACATCGGGAACCACGAATCAGACACCAAAACACATAAATTCACAATGAAACGCAGAAACTTCTAAAATCACAACCAAGCATTTGATTCCTACCAAACCAACTCGGATGACACCAAACATTGAAAACAAGCTCCAAATGACAAAATGGACCTATTCCAAGTCCCATAACCAAAATCCGAACGTGATAGCCACAAAATCAACCCATGGTCAAACTTAGGAAATTTTAAATCTTTAAATTGCCAACTTTAAGCAAAAAGAGCCAATTCATCCAAGGAACCTCCGAATTCAATTTCGGGCATACGTATAAGTCCAAAATCACCATAAGAACCTATTGGAACGATCAAAGCACTATTCCTAGGTTGTTTTCATTAAAGTCAAACCCATGTCAACTCTTCCAAGCTAAGCTTCCAAACTAGGAACCAAGTGTTCCAAATCAACCCAGTACCTCCCAGAAACCAAACCAAAAATCCCCGCAAGTCACACAACTACAAATACAAATACGGGAAGCTTCAAAATGGAAACATGTCTCAAATACACAAAACAACCGGTCGGGTCATTACATTCTCCTTCTCTTAACAAGTGCTCGTCCGGAATGAGTATAGAGACATACCTGAAGTGCCAAAAAGGTGAGGATATGGGCTCCGCATATCATGCTCGGTATCCCAAGTTTCCTCTTCTATCGGTTGAACTCTCCATTGAACTTTCATCGATGCAATGTTCTTCGACCTCAACTTGTAAACCTGTCTGTCCAAGATAGTTATTAGTTTCTCGACATAAGTCAAATGCTTGTCCAACTGCACCGAGATGTGAGATGGATCCCCATAGTACTTTTGGAACATGAAAACATGTAACATCGTGTGAACTCCAGATAAGCTAGGTGGAAAAGCAAGTATGTAGGCCACCTCACTCATTCTCTCAAGAATCTCAAAAGGATCGATATACAGGGCTCAACTTGCCCTTCTTCCCAAATCTCATCACACCCTTCATGGGCGAAATTATGAGTAGAACCATCTCACCTACTATGAATGCCAAATCATGATCTCTCCTATCAGCATAACTCTTCTGTCTGGACTGCGTTGTACGACACCACTACTAAATTAATTACACCTTCTCCAAAGCATCACAACCCAAATAAGGCCTCATACAGAGCATCTAGATGCTCGACCGATACTTGTTGTTGTAGGCAAACTCTACTAACGGTAGAAACTGATCCCACTGACCCCCGCAATCGATGACGCATACTCGTAACATATTTTCCAAAATCTGAATAGTGCGCTCAGACTGCCATCTATTTGGGGATGAAATGATTTGCTCATATTGATCTGTGTGCCCAAATCACATTACACAACTCCCCAAAAATATAATGAAATATGTGCCTTGATACGAGATTATAGACATCGGCACGCCATGATAGTGAACATCTCACGAAGATAAATCCGAGCCATCTGCTCTGAAGAGTAGGTAGTCATGACTGGAATGAAGTGTGCAAACTTGATCAGTACGTCCAAAATAACCCACACTATGTCAAATTTCCTCAAGGTCAGTGGTAACGCAACGGCAAAATCCATAGTGATACTCTCCCACTTCCCCTCCAGGATATCTAGCCTTTGAAGCAAACCACCCGGTCTTTGATGCTCATGCTTAACTTGCTGACAGTTCAAACATCGTGCCAAACATTCAATAATATCTTTCTTCATTCTTCTCCACCAAAAGTGTTGTTGTAAATCATGGTACATATTCTTGGCACATGAGTGGAATACCGCGAACTATAGTCCTCCTCAAGAATCCGCTGTTGAAACTCATCCATATTGGGCACACAAATCCGGCCTTGAAGCCTTAATACCCCATCATCACCAATAGTCACCTCCTTATCATCATTGTGCTACACCGTGTCCTTAAGAAAAAGCAAGTGGGGATCATCATAATGATGAACCTTAATGTACTCAAACAAAGACGACTACGACACAACACAAGCAAGAAACATGCTAGGCTCCGAAACATCCAACCTCACAAACCTATTGGAAAAAGACTGAACATCTAAAGCTAACAGTCTTTCCCCAATTGGAATAAAAGCAAGACTCCCCATGCTCTCAACATTCCTATTCAAAGCGTCAACCTCCACATTGACCTTCACGGGATAATAAAGAATGGTGATATCATAGTCCTTTAGTAGCTCTAACCGCCTCTGTTGCCTCAAGTTAAGATCATTTTGTTTGAATAGGTGCTCAAGACTCCTATTATCCATGAACACCTCACAAGACACGACGTAAAGATACTTCCTCCAAATCCAAAGCGCGTGAACAATGGTTGCTAACTCCAAACTGTGCGCTAGGTAGTTCTTTTCATGTGGCTTCAACTAACGCGAAGCATAAGCAATAACTCTACCCTCCTGCATCAACACACATCCAATGCCAATTTGTGAAGGCTCAATAGACTGTATACGAACCTAGTGCTAAAGGCAAAACCAGAATTGGAGTTGTAGTCAAAGCTGTCTCGGGCTTCTAAAAGCTCTTCTGTCACGACCCAAAATCCTAACTCAGGTCGTGATGGCGCCCAACAGCGAGGTCAGGAAAGCCAATACTCGAATTACTACGGTTCCTTCTCATTGATTCAAACATAACAATACATATATATATACTAAGTCATAAAGCTTAAAAAAAATATTAGTCGATTAGGGTGATTAACCGGTTTTAAACAAAAGTAGTCATGATGAGGCGTGAGTCCAAAATATACATATGTGTATAGACTGTAATCCACAATGACAACTACGTGTGTGCTAGGAACTAGTGTCACGAGTACCGCGGGCATACTAACTGGATGTACAAAAGATAAAATATACAATTCCACTGTCTGAAATAAATAGACGGGAAGAATAAGCAAAAGAAGCTCCATGGTGCTGCTGAGGATCGTCATGAGAAGCAGCTCACCGTGAAGTCAGGTCCACTATATCAGAATCTAGCTCCGGTATGATAACCAGATGCACCAGCCTCAGAACCTGTACAATTAAGTACAGAAGCGTAGCATGAGTACATAAATAAATATGTACCCACCCAGTGAGTATCCAGTCTAATCTCGAAGAAGTAGTGACGAGAGGTCGACTTGACGCTTACTAAGGTCCAACAGTATAGTATAATAGAGTATAATGAAAGCGGTATGCATGTAAGACAGTAAATAGCAAGTACATATAGAGCACGGAAATCCAAGTATATACTGAACATAAGTAAACAATTACTACCTCATTTCTTTTTTCAAATATCTATTAAATCAATGTCTACGAAAAACAGTAACATTTTTCCATGCGCATACAAGATAAAGACAACCGACCGGAGTCGTAAAGATAATATCTATGCAGTGCCGAGGATGGAACGACCCGTACCATAAGTGCATCCTTACCAAAGTACAATCTCACCTATGCACTGTCGAGGGTTGAACGGCCTGAACCACAAGTGCATCTCTCAAATTAATCATACATGTGCACTGCCGAGGGTCGAACGACCCGTACCATAAGTGCACCTTTCAATCCGCCATGGCGTACAACCCGCTCCCATGAGATTGGAGGAAAAATCACACTCCGCTCGCGGAATGTAAATTGCGAAACGGTCACATGCACACACAATATTCTAAAAATATTTCTTCCCATAACCAATTCCTTCAAATTATCCAATTCCATGAAATCTCAGAGAAACAATACGACGCATAACATGAGTTCATAGCATATATGTCATTACAAGGAAGAATATAAGGCATGATGTGGGCCTAACTACCCGTACATAACAATAATAGTTGCTACGTACGGACTCTCGTCACTTTGTACGCACGTAGCCCCCAAAACAATTACACATAGCATATGAATCACCTATGGGAACAATTCCCTCTTACAAGGTTAGAAAGGAGACTCACCTCGTTCTGAATCTACCTCCCGGACCAAGAACGCGCCCGAAACTCTGAACTCTACACTCGAGGACTCGTAACTAGCCAAATGTTGTACAATTATATCAACTCATGTTCAAAGTATGGAAATTATTCTATTTATTCGATTCATCATTCTGGAAGAAATCCCAAAATTCAACCACGAGCCCGCACGCTCGAATTTTGAAAATTCTCGAAGGAATCACTCACCCATAGCCTAAGAATCGTTAATATACAATTTTTACTTGAATTCATAGCAAATTAATGGGTAATTCATTAAATCTTCACAAGCCCTAGGTTACTACCCGAATCTTGATTTTTCACTAATTAAGTAGGTAATTTAACTAGTAATTCATGAATTAAACTAACTTTAGGGTGGAATTAACTTACCTTACAGTGCTTGGTCGTGGAGTCCTTATCCAAAGCTCTCGAATCTTTTAATGGAGGAAAAATGGGGATGAAAATGAAGACTCCCGTATTTAAAAGATCACACTGTCTACTGTGTTTTCGCACTTGCGGCTCAAGGACCGCACCTGCGGTCTCGCACCTGCGAAACTGGACGAGGAAGGCTGGGGCCGCACCTGCGGAGTGGAGATCGCACCTCATTTAGGGGAACGTGGCCCAATAATGCAAAATGACCAGACGGGTCGTTACACTCTTCCCCTTCTTAAACAAACGTTCGTCCTCGAACGGGTCTAGAATCGTACCTGAAGTGCTAAATAGATATGGATATCTGCTCCGCATGTCCTCCTCGGACTCCCAAGTCGCCTCCTCAACTGGTTGGCCCCTCCACTGGACCTTCACGGCAAAAACTCTCTTGGATCTCAACTGGCAGTCATGTCTATCAATAATAGAAACTGGCTCCTCCTCGTAGCCCAACCTCTCATCCAACTGAATAGTGCTGAAATCAACCATGTGAGAAAAGTCGGCGTGATATCTCCTGAGCATGGACACATGAAAGACCGGATGGACTCCTGATAAACTGGGAGGTAAAGCTAGCTCATAAGCAACCCTTCCGACTCGCCTCAACACCTAAAAAGGGTGTATAAACCTTGGGCTCATCTTGCCCTTCTTCCTGAATCTCATAATGCCATTCATCGGCGATACCTTCAACATAACCTTATCTCCCTCCATAAATGGTACAACACACGCCCTCTGATCTGCATAACTCTTCTGTCTGGACTGCGATGTGCGGAGCCTCTCCTGAATCAATTTTACTCTCTCAAACGCATCCCTTACCAGGTCAGTGCATATAATTTAGCCTTACCAGGCTCAAACCACCCGATAGGAGAACGACACCGACGACCATACAAGGCCTCGAATGGAGCCATCTCGATGCTGGACTGATAACTATTATTGTAAGCAAACTCGGCCAAAGGCAAGAACTGGTCCCACTGACCCCTAAAGTCGATCATAGAAGCCCTGAGAATGTCCTCCAATATCTGAACTGTACGCTCCGACTGACCATCAATCTAAGGGTTAAATGTTTTGCTGAGGTCTATCTGGGTGCCCATCATAATTTGCAATGCTCTCCAGAAGTGAGAGGTGAACTGAGGACCTCGATCTGATATAATGGACACCGGCACACCGTGCAACCAGACTATCTCCCGAATGTAGATCTGGGCTAACCTCTCAGAAGTGTAAGTAGTAGCCACCGGAATGAAATGCGCCGATTTGGTCAATCGATCCACAATGACCCAAATCGCGTCAACCTTCTGCAAAGTCCGAGGTAACCCAACCACGAAGTCAATAGTGATGCGCTCCCACTTTCACTCAGGAATGGGCATCTGCTGAAATAGGCCTCCTGGCCTCTGATGCTCGTACTTGAACTGCTGGCAATTAAGACACCTAGACACATACTCCACAATGTCTTTCTTCATCCGCCTCCACCAGAAATGCTGCATCAAATCACGATACATCTTCGTAGCACCAGGATGAACAAAATATTGTGAACTGTGGGCCTCTTCTAGAATCCTCTCCCTCAGTCCATCAACATTAGGAACACACAACCGACCCTGAAGTCTCAGAACACCATCCTTGCCCAAAGTAACCTCATTGGCCCCACCCTGGACCACTGTCTCCCGAAGCTCTGCTAAGCACAGATCATCAAATTGCCGAGCCTTAATCTTCCCCAATAACGAAGACTGAGCAACTACATGTGCAAGAACTTGATGAGGCTCCGAAAGATCTAATCTCACCAGGCGATTAGCCAAGGACTGAATTTCCAAGGCTAGAGGTCTCTCTTCTGCTGCGATGTAGGCCAAGTTACCCATACTCTCTGCCTTTCTGCTCAAGGCATCTGCTACCATATTTGCCTTGCCCGGATGATAGAGAATGGTGATATCATAATCCTTCAACAACTCAAGCCATTTGCGTTGCCTCAAATTAAGATCTCTCTACTTGAATAAGTGCTGCAAACTGTGGTGGTATGTATAAACCTCGCAGGATACTCCATACAAGTAGTGCCTCCAAATCGTAAGAGCATGAACAATCGCCGCCAACTCTAAGTCATGCAAAGGGTAATTCTTCTCATGAACCTTCAGCTGGCGCAAAGCATAAGCAATAACTCTCCCGTCCTTCATCAACACACATCCCAACCCAATGTGTGAAATGTCGCAATACACAGTATACATCCCAGAACCGGAAGGCAATGTCAGAACTGGTGTTAAGGTCAGTGCTGACTTGAGATTCTGAAAGCTCGCCTCACACTCGTCGGACCATCGAAACAGGGAATTCTTCTGAGTCAATCTAGTAAATAGAGCTGCAATAGAAGAGAACCCCTCCACAAATCGGCGATAATAACCTGCTAGGCCCAAAAAGCTCCTGATCTCTGTAGCTGAAGTAGGACGCGGCCAACTCTGAACTGCCTCTATCTTCTGAGGATCAACCTTGATACCCTCTCCGGATACCACATGCCCCAGGAATGCTACAAAATCCAACCAGAACTCACACTTGGAGAACTTAGCATACAACTTATGTTCCCGCAAGGTCTGGAGCACCACTCTCAGATGATGCTCGTGCTTACCCAGGCTCCGTGAATAAATCAAGATGTCATCAATGAAGAAAATGACAAAGGAATCAATATACGGCCTGAACACCCTATTCATCAAGTCCATGAATGCTGCTGGGGCATTAGTCAAGCCAAAGGACATTACCAGAAACTCATAATGGCCATATCTAGTACAAAATGCAGTCTTCGGAACATCTGAGGCCCCAATCTTCAATTGATGATAACCCGATCTCAAATCAATCTTAGAAAACACACGAGCACCCTGCAACTGGTCAAACAAATCATCGATGCGCGGCAATGGATACTTGTTATTAATGGTGACCTTGTTCAACTGGCGGTAATCAATGCACATCCGCATGGACACATCCCTCTTCTTCACAAATAGGAATGGAGCACCCCACGGCGATACACTAGGCCTGATAAACCCCTTAGATAACAACTCCTCAAGCTGCTCCTTTAACTCCCTCAACTCCTTAGGAGCCATACGATACGGGTAAATGGAAATAGGTTGAGTATCTGGAGCTAGATCAATGCAGAAATCAATATCTCGATCTGGAGGCATGCCTGGAAGGTCTGAATGAAATACATCCGCAAACTCTCGAACAATTGACACTGAATCAATAGTTTGGGAATTGGTGGTGGTGTCCTGCACATAAGCAAGATAGGCCAGAAAACCCTTCTCGACCATATGTCGAGCCTTCAGGAATGAAATAACTCTAGTGGTTGCACTAACTGAGGAACCCCTCCACTCCAATCTAGGCGACTCGGGCATGGCCAAAGTAACTGTCTTGGCATGGCAATCTAGCACAACATGATAAGGAGATAGCCAATACATGCCCAGAATAACCTCAAAATCAACCATCTCGAGCAATAAAAGGTTCGCTCTGGTCTCGAACCCATAGAATGTTATCACACAAGATGGATAGACCCGGTCTACCACCACAGAATCGCCCACAAGAGTGGACACATATATAGGGGAACCCAAGGACTCACGAGGAACATCTAGAAAATGAGAAAATAGGGCTGAAACATATGAATAAGTGGATCCTGGGTCAAACAATACTGAAGCCTCCCTATCACATACTGAGATAATACTTGTGATCACGGCGTCTGAGGCCACTGCATCTGATCTGGCCAGAATAGCATAGAATCCAGCTGGGTCACCTGAAGACTGAACTCCCCTAGAGTGAACAGGAGTTGACTGGCCTCCCCCTGACTGGCCTCCACCTCTGGGACGACCCCTGCTGACCTGTCCTCCGCCTCTAGGTGGTCGGACTGCTGGTGCTGGACCCATGAGCTGATAACTCTACTACACTGCCTTGCCCGATATCTGGGACACTGTCTCCTAATATGACCTGGCTCCCCACACTCGTAACACCCTCCAGGTACCATAGCTTGCTGCCCCGAAGAAGTTGAACCCTGAATAGCCGGGGAGCGATGTGGACCCTCTGGCATAGCACTGAAGTATGAACTGGAGGATCTATGGTGACTGGGATAACCACTGGGTGAACTCTGAATAGTTGGGGGATGGTAGGAACGCTCTGGCATAGCGCTAAACTGAGGCATCACTAAAACACCTCGAAGAGGTAGTGGAGGTGCTGAATGTAAAGGCCTGCTGGGCTGACCACGCCCAAACTGACCCCTGCTCCTAACTGGGGCACCTCTGAAATCCCCGGAGAACCTAGCCCTCTTGTCCAATAACTTCTGCGGATCGATGTTTGCAGCTGGTCTGGGTTTCGGTGTTGCTGCTACAGGCTGGACCCCACCCACGGGCAGTGTACCCGGGGTATGATGTACTGTTGATTTCTGATCGGAGGCCTGGGAGGTAGGGGTCTGGACTCCCCCTCCCGCCTGTGAGGTGGCAGGATCTGCTGGAAATAAACCAGCCTGGGACATGGTGTCCATAAATCTCATCATACGGCCCATGACCTCTTGGAAGCCTGGCGTCGTCATGAAGTCCACTGGAGCAGGATCTACTAGAGGCACCTCATCCTGCTTCTCTATGGTAGGGTCCTCTGGTGGTGCAACTGGAATAGCTCTGGGACGCCCTCGTCCGCTACCTCAGGCCGGTGCCCTCCCCCTACCTTTGCTACAGCCTCGGACGACGGGTGTAGCGGCATCTCCTGGATCAGGAACATCGGATATGCGCGTCCTCACCATTTGTGAGAGAATAGAAGAATGAGTTTTAGTACATCACCGATTGCACGATAGAATATTAATAAAGAGAGGTTTCCCAACACCCTATAGTCTCCTGAAGATAAGTACATACATCTCCGTACCGATCCGCAAGACTCTACTGGGTTTGCATGTGACTCGTGAGACTTACATGAACCTAGAGTTATGATACCATGTTTTCACGACCCAAAATCCTAACTCAGGTCGTGATGGCACCCAACAGCGAGGTCAGGCAAGCCAATACTCGAATTACTATGGTTCCTTCTCATTGATTCAAACATCACAATACACACATATATATATATATATATATATACTAAGTCATATAGCTTTAAAAAAATGATTAGTCGATTAGGGTGATTAACCAGTTTTAAACAAAAGCAGTCATGATGAGGCGTGAGTCCAAAATATACATATGTGTATAGACCGTTATCCACAATGACTACTACGTGTGTGCTAGGAACTAGTGTCACGAGTACCGCGGGCATACTAACTAGATGTACAAAAGATAAAATATACAATTCCACTGTCTAAAATAAATAGACGGAAAGATAAGCAAAAGAAGCTCCATGGTGCTGCTGAGGATCGTCAGGAGAAGCAGCTCACCGTGAAGTCAGGTCCACTATATCAGAATCTAGCTACGGTATGATAACCAGATGCACCAGCCTCAGAACCTATACAATTAAGTACAGAAGCGTAGCATGAGTACATAAATAAATATGTACCCACCCAGTGAGTATCCAGTCTAATCTCGAAGAAGAAGTGACGAAAGGTCGACTTGACGCTCAATAAGGTCCAACAGTATAGTATAACAGAGTATAATGAAAGAGATAGGCATGTAAGACAGTAAACAACAAGTACATATAGAGCACGGAAATCCAAGTATATTCTGAACGTACGTAAGCAATTACTACCTCATTGTTTTTCCCAAATATCTGTCAAATCAATGTATACGAAAACTGGTAACATTTTTCCATGCGCATACAGGATAAAGACCACTGGCTGGAGTCGTAAAGATAATATCTATGCACTGTCGAGGATCGAACGGCCCGCACCATAAGTGCGTCCTTACCATAGTACAATCTCACCTATGCAGTGTCGAGGGTCGAACGGCTTGAACCACAAGCGCATCTCTCAAATTAATCATACTTGTGCACTGTCGAGGGTCGAACGGCCCGAATCATAAGTGCACCTTTCAATCCGCCATGGCGTATAGCCTGCTCCCATGAGAGTGGGTGGAAAATCACACTCCGCTCGCGGAATGTAAATTGCGAAGCGGTCACATGCACACACAATATTCTAAAACAAATTACTTCCCATAACCAATTCCTTCAAATTATCAAATTCCATGAAATCTCAGAGAAACAATACTACGCATAACATGAGTTCATAGCATATATGTCATTACAAGGAAGAATATAAGGCATGTTGTGGGCCTAACTACCTGGACATAACAATAATAGTTGCTACATACGGAATCTCGTCACTTTGTACGCACGTAGCCCCCAAAACAATTACACATAGCATATGAATCACCTATGGGGACAATTCCCTCTTACAAGGTTAGAAAGGAGACTCACCTCGTGCCGAATCTACCTCCCGGACCAAGAACGTGCCCGAAACTCCCAACTCTACACCCGAGGACTCGTAACTATCCAAATGTTGTACAATTATATCAATTCATGTTCAAAGTATGGAAATTATTCTATTTATTCGATAAATTCATAATTCTGGAAGAAATCCCAAAATTCAACCCCAAGCCCGCACGCTCGAATTCCGAAAATTCTAGAAGGAATCACTCACCCATAGCCTAAGGATCGTTACTATACGATTTGTGCTTGAATTCATAACAAATTAATGGGTAATTCATTAAATCTTCAAAAGCCCTAGGTTACTACCCAAATCTTGATTTTTCACTAATTAAGTAGGTAATTTAACTAGTAATTCATGAATTAAACTAACTTTAGTGTGGAATTAACTTACCTTATAGTGGTTGGTTGTGGAGTCCTTATCCAAAGCTCTCAAGGTCTTTTAATCGGAGGAAAATTGGGGATGAAAATGAAGACTCCCGTATTTAAAAGATCACATTGTCTACACTGTTTTCGCACCTGCGGAACAGGACGAGGGAGGCTGGGGCAACACCTGCAGAGTGGAGACCGCACCAGCGGCTCCGCTCCTGCGGAACTTGGTCCGCACCTGCGAGGAATAGCATGGCCACTGTTTCCGCACCTGCGAGGCTGGGACCGCAGGAGCGGTCCCGCACCTTCGGCTGGGAAACCGCACCTGCGGTCACACAAGATCAGGTGCACCAGCTGCATTTTCAGCTGGTTTTTGGCCTCGTTTAGTACCCGAGGGGCACTTGGGCCCACCCAAGCCCCCGTCCAAATATACCAACAAGTCCCAATTCATAATACGGACTCGCTCGAGCCTTCGGAACACTCAAAACAATGATAAAACTCAAAATCACCCCTCAAAACCCCTAGAATCAAAACTTAAGAACTTCAAGTTCTTGAATTTGATAACAATGCGTCGACCCGACCTATACTACTCGGAATGACACCAAATTTTGTAGGCAAGTCATAAATGACATAACGGAACTATTCTCGGTCTCAAAATTCCATTCGGACCTCGATAACTTAAAAACACGTTCCAAACAAAATTTCAAACTTAAGGAATTTCCTATTTTGATATTGGGCGCCGAAACGCTCCTGGGTTATCCAAAACCCGTTCCGAACATACGCCCAAATCCGAAATCATCATACGAAGCTACTGGATCCATCAAAACGCGATTCCGAGGTCGTTTGCTAAAAATGTTAACCGAAGCCAAATTTGGCCTAAAAGGCCACCCTTAAGGAACCAAGTGTTCCTATAGCACTCTAAACACTACCAAAACCCGAACCATCCGCCCCCGCAAGTCAGGAATCATAACAAGCCACTATGGGAAGTCTCATTTAGGGTAACGGGACCCGATAACGCAAAATGACCGGTCGGGTCATTACATCTTCTCACACTCGTCAAACCACCTGAATGGGGCACCCTTTTGAGTCAATCTAATCAAAAGAGCTACAATGGATGAGAAACTCATCCATGAACCGGTGATAATACCCAACCAAACCTAGGAAACTCCGGATCTCAGTATATGTAGAAGGCCTGGGCCAACTCAAAACTAACTTTATCTTCTTTGGATCCACCTTAATCCCTTTACTAGACACCACATGGCCCAAAAATTCCACCGAGTCTAACCAAAGCTCGCACTTAGAGAATATAGCAAATAATTTTTTCTCCCTTAAAGTCTCGATAGTGATCCTCAAATGTTGCTCATGCTACTCTTGAATGCGAGAATACACCAGTATATCATCAATGAACACGATGATGAAGAAATCAAGATAAGGCTAAACCACATTGTTCATCAAGTGCATGAAAATTGTTAGGGCATTGGTCAGCCCAAAAGGCATCACCAAGAACTCACTGTGGCCATAGCGAGTCCTGAAAGCCGTCTTTGGAATATCTGAATCTCGAATCTTTAACTAATGGTACCTCGACCTCAAATCAATCTTCGAGAATACTCTAGCACCCCGAAGCTGATCAAATAAATCATCAATATGCGGTAGTGGGTACTTGTTCTTGATAGTAATCTTGTTCAATTGCCTGTAGTCAATACATATCCTCTAAGACTCGTCTTTCTTATTCATAAATAGAATTAGAGAACCCTAAGGTGACTCACTCGGTTAGATGAAACCTTTATCAAACAACTCTTGAAGTTGTTCCTTAAATTATTTTAAATCCACTAGCGCCTTACGAGTGGTTATTTTACCACTCATTTTAGTCTCTTTTCTTTAGTTTTTATGTCATTTAATTATAATATGAGGTTATTTATGGTGTGCACAGCTAGAATTTCATTTACAATAAGTCATGAAGAGAATTGATGTCAAATGAAGTGCAATTAATCAAAAAATAGTTGAAGAAGTGAAAATGTACTCAGTGATTTTGCATCTACGTAACTGTGTCTACATCTACGGACTCACATCTGCGAGAATGATTCTGCATCTGCAAAGAGAGAGCTGTTACATGAGGACCGCTTTTGCTGACAGTCCTCCTCATCTGCGGAGGTGCTTCCATGCTTAACTGTGTGCATCTATGTTTACACTTCTGTGTTTCCAAGACTGCTTCTGCGAATATTCAAGTTTTCACATGACTTCGCCTAGGAGACGAATTTCGCGTCTGCGGAGTTGCACTCATGATGTTTCTTCCATAAGTGCGGTCAGCGGGCTTCAAAACTGGACAACTTCGACATTTCATATTTTCTTGATCCCAAACCCACAAATACACGACATATCTCATTTGGAAGACGTCTTTGGAAGTCTTTGGACAAATATACAACCTTTGGAGCTAGGGCTCTTGCACACACACGTGGGAGTTGAAGATTTGAAGACTTTGGATGAGATTTTCTTACCTATTTTTACTAATTTCATTATTTACTTGCTTTATATTGAATATATAAGTGTATTTATTCCAACACTTGAATCTTGTTTATGAAAATATTCATCATGAAAATTTGGCTTAAATATGTTGTTGTGCTTATGTATTGAATAATTTTTATTAATTATGAAGTGAGTTAATTATTTCTTTAATTATTCTTGTTCTAGAATGTTTCCAAAGGTATTAGGTAACCATAGGATTTTCCCGTTAACTTTGACTTAATCTTAGAAAAGGTAATTTGGGGTTGGGAAAGATTAATTAAAAAGAGCTTGAGGCGTTAACCCTCGCTTTATAGATTCTACCTAGGATATGATTGAATTGCTTGTAGCCATATTCGGATGAACTTAATCTCTTAGTTGTTTTATGGATAATTCAATTAGGAAGTCTTGTTAGTATTCGGAAAAAGCTAATATAGAATTATTATCCGAGGATAATTAACATAAACTCACTCATATTTGTAAAATGATGAAATACATTGGATTGTTACTTGAGTGTAATTTCTCGTGTATCCATGTTTATAGCCATTGATCATTTTACTTGCTTTCTAGGTTAGTTTATATTTTTCATTTAGACATAATATTTTCTCAAAACCCTTTTTAGTGTTTGGCTTAGCATAATAAGCGATAATTCTCTTGTTTGCCTAATCGCCAACATATTGTTTTCTATGGTATTCGACCCCGACTCATAGGTGGGTTAATTATATTGCATGCGATCGTACCTGCTTACTCTTTGATTTGGACGTCATCAAAATTAGCGTCGTTTCCAGGAATAATTTGGTGCATTTATGTCTTTTGAGAAGTAAGCGTACGTGCATTGGTCCAAACTTGTGAATATTTATGTAGTTGATTTTTCTTATCTTTGTTTGTTTTCTTATTTATTTTCTTAATTTTTTTAAATGGTATCACATAGTGAAAAGTGGTTGGATGGTAGTTGTTAATACTTTTATGACCCTTGCCCTTATTGCGGAGGACCACACTCGAGGAAAAACTGTTTAAATTCTCCTAGGTGAGGGTTGTGCGCAAAATCCTAAACCTATGGGTGGAGTATATGTGATAGGTGTGGTTGTCAAAATGGTCATTTGATCAAATGTGTTTGTTGTCCTTCCCTACCCCGAACCCCCACTATGACGATTCTAATTTTGGTTTAATATTTTAGGTCTTTGGAAGTGGAAGAAAATGAGAATGGACAAACTCATGACGAAGCGCCTACTAGAAGAAGGAAACAAAGAGAAAAAAGTCCTTGGAGGAGATTTTGGAAAAATAATCTCCAAATGGTTTGGAGCTTGAATCGAGATTTGAACATCCACCAACCGACTCTATGCTTGTTGGTAATGCCAAAAAAATATGGAATTAGATTCATACGAAAAAGTTAAAGACATGGTTGAAATTCACTCTAGTTAGGGGAAAAAGAGGATGTCAAGATTCGGGCAAATTTGCAATTAGGAGGTTTGATATCACATTCCAAGCATTTCTCAACATTGGAGTTGTGTGGTGATATGGGAATTTAACTACAAAAATCAATGAGGGATTACGAAGAGGAAAGGAAAGGGTCATACCTTTTACAATTTGAAGGTGCAAAAAGGCAAAACAACATTCCTCACAAGAAAGCCACGAAATGCAAGATGAAGCAAATTGCGTTCGGCTTTCTTTGATCTACTTACCACCCCCCCCTCCGCTCGTGGTCACAAGCCTGAATCCAATTCATATCCTCCAGGTGGAGAGAAAAATGACGGATTTGGTAAGCGTCGTGCCATGACGTTAAATGCGGCGCTTGGTGGGAGGCAACCCATCGTTTTCAATTTTAAGTCATTTTTGAATTTTATTTTTAGAATAACTTAATATATTATTTTTGACTAATCTGCAAAGTTTCGGATTTTTTGGAGTTGATTTGAGCAGGTTGAGGTGTTGGATACAAGCCAAAACAATGGCTGTCCAGTTTTTCCAATCTAAGATCTAGTGAAATCGCACCTGTGAATAAAATACATATGCATAATTCCAGAAGCGGAGAACAAGTCGCATATGTGTGTTTTGTGAAGTAGCGGTCCTATCATCGCATAAGCGGCTTCGCAAAAGCGTTCAAAATCTTGTGGATGCGGCTCGTCGGGTAAGTTTAAAAAACCAGCACTTCTTCAGCAGGTAAAACTCTAAACCCTCTTCTCCTAACCTCTAACTCCTCACATCTCTTACACAATTTGTTGCTCTCACTGAATTGCGTTCACAATGGGAACTATGTAACTCTTCCCCTCTTTCTCCTCTATTTCTATTTTCTTCTTCTTCATATCTGATTTTCCATGGCCGAATCCCCTAATTTCCTATTTCCCTCTGTATCGATGTTACTTTTAGGGGTGAGAAAATTGGTTGATATGAAATTGTATGTGTTTTTTTAATAACAAAAGTTGGGAAGTCTGATTACCCAATTTATTTTAGAAATCATAACATTCTCTTTGCTCGTTAAGTGTTCGATGATTTATCCGAGAGCAATTTATGCGCTAAGTGCCTTGAAATCGTGTGGAATCCAGACGTGTGTTCATTAAGTGCGATAATTTAAAAGTCTTGAGTATAAATTTTGTGCCTAAATCATGATTTAAATTGAAAAGAATTGACAGATTTTGGGCTCTTGAAAAGCTGATGGAAATCGCTTCTACGAAGAAAAGGCCCATACCTACGATGTTTCTTCTGCAAGTGAGGGATAAGTCTGAGCAGTGAAAAATCACAGAAGCGGAAGATTTCCACAGAACAGTTCTGCATCTGCACTTTTTTTCCCCAGGTGCGGTAACTGGCATATTTTCAGCAAGCAGTGGCTTTGCAAGTGAAGCTTCCAAAACCTGGTTTAGTTTATTCTTTGGCATAACTGCAGTCCTTTGAATTGCTAAACATGATTCTAATGCCCGACTAACTTGGTTTTTGTTTAAGGTACTTTGAGATTCAAAAATGGACCCGAACATGACAAAATGTGGCACATGACCTGAAATTGAAGAAGAAGAAGAAGAAGAAGAAGAAGAAGAAGAAGAAGAAGAAGAAGAAGAAGAAGAAGAAGAAGAAGAAGAAGAAGAAGAAGATATGGATGAGAAATATGACACTGATCGATTCATGTCCGTTGATTGTCATCGCCTTTTTCCCGCAGTCTGCTAGTTTGATTGAGACCTCAGGGAGATCCTCAAACTACTCTTATTTTATTCTGATATTATGTTGTGAGGACACCACATTATTTTTAGTTGAGGGTGGCTTTAGGGAGTATACTTTACTGGTACATCTATGCTTCACTTGTGCCCTGATGGGCTTATGATTTTGTATGGATATTATGTGCCTTTGTCGGACCTATATTACTATTGTGTATGATCATGTGCCTTTGTTGGGCGTAGTTTATGATTGGTGATGTATTTGCGGATTAGTCGCTTTAGTTATTTTTTTTTTCTTTAGTAGTTTTTAGTTATTTTATTTTTATTTATTTAGTAGTAATATACTTGTCAATAAATCTCCTTGGATTTTCTTTATGCTACGGTTCTTTCCCGAGGAATATTTTGTGTTGAACCGGGTGACTTTTCCATATTATGAATGGCGTGACAACTTTCTTATGGGAATTAATCTTGTTTAGTTATGTGGAAACTTGTGGACTGTTTTGGTACAAATAAAATTAGTCTTTTGCGTGTGAATTGTGAATTGAATATACCCCTCCGAATGTTTGTGATGCAAATTAGAAAAGTAAATTGCATGGGGAAAATAAATTTTCGACTCATTTTGTGACTCTTCGCCCATTAGTTTCCATGATATTTCTCTTATTTCTCTTATTATGAAGTAAATTAATCCTTCTTAATTAGTTCATGTGCCATGTGTGTTAGTTTTTGTTAAAAAATATTCTTGTGCTTACTTTTATCACTTAGAACTTGTTTGGTTGGCCTTTCAATACTAATCTTAATTATTTTTGGTTGGAGGGATGACCTTAGCTATTCTTTGTGATCTTTGAAAAGACTTTTATCCTTTTAAGCCTATCATTGCATAACCCTTTTTTAGACTTTAACCTTTTCTTTGGCTATCACATTACAAACCTTTACCTTTTTGTAAAATAATTCCTTCTTTTGAACCCGTCCCTCCTTGACTGTTAAGAATGAGGCTAAAATTCTAAGTTGTGGGTGATGGTGTCAATTGGGAAATGATGAAGATGTACATTGTGAGTAGAAGAAAATACATCAAAGTTGTATTATGTGAAGACACTCAAGCTCCGAAAAAATAAAAAGAGTTAGTCATGAGAATATTAGAGAGGTGACACAACTAAAGCGTAGCTATGAAATTCGAGGTAGTTCAATGTTGACAACTAGGGATCAATAAGGTCTATGTGGTTTAAAAAGAATCAAAGTGCAAAAAGAAAGACAAATGTGAGTAGTGTTCAAGGAGGGTGTAGCCACTTGTATCCCAAATGCTTATCCTACCCTTCCCTAAGCCAAAAATACAAGCTTAAAAAGTCTGTATGGGATCTCCAACCGAATGTTCTTAAATTGGCGGAGAACTAAAATAAGGGAAACCTTATGGCATGATATTTGTTAATACTTAAAAAAAATTGTTGGAGTGAGCGACTTTTTGCATATGTCCCTTGTGTTGTCGTTGTAAATATGGTGATTTTGGGACTTTCTTTCTCGTGAGGGCGCATGGATTATGATGGATTGGTGACATTGATAAATTTCAAATTGAGTCAATTGAGCATATGTAGTAGACTAGTGCTTTTGAGTCACTTATTGAGGCTTGGTTATTGTTATTTAATTATTTTGAAACTCCATCGCATTCTTGAGATTAAGTTTTTAAATGAGTGGTATTATTTGGTTAAAGTTCACATGCTCGTGTCGCGCCCCCCTTTTTCCTCGCACGGGTTAGGTACGCGGAGATCGGGTTTCATGACATTCTGGACAACTCCTTAAAGGAAAAGGTTTAAGGAAGAGTCGCCACCTAACGATTTTATGGTGCGTTAGGGCACCTAGAATAATTAACTCATAAACTAGTTTGCATTACCAGAGATTGGGTAAGTGCTTGAAGTTATCCTAAGGGGAAGGTATTAGGCACCCCTCAAGATCCACAACTGTGGGTCCCAGCCAAGTACTTTTGTGAATTTGGACAATAAACAAATGACAAGCAAGGCTCACGTAAGAGGGGATTTCAAGTAATTACTGAAATTATTAAAAGAAATTTAAAGAATAGCAAAGTAAAATCATTTGAATGAAAATGTCCTAGGTTTTAAAGCAATATGGATCACATCAATGCAATACCCGGTATGTCACGCCTCGAAGAGGGGCTACACGTGGTATTAGCGCACCGGTCATCATATCCATATTCTACCCTTCCCCACCCCGCTAAGGTATTTAAAACGCATGTGTTGGTCACGAAACTTATTGCGTGCTATTACCCGTCCCGTTCTATAAGTCCTGGAGGGTGTTTAGGACTACTAATCCTGTAAGGGGAGTACTAGGCTGAACCCCTAGGTTTAAAGGATAAACTCTAAGTGACATACAAAAATATTTAGGACTGCAGATATAGGGAAGCACACAAAGGCAGATAAGAGGCTCACTGATCCCTCCATAAATGTAACGACCCGACCGGTCGTTTTGAGCTCTAGCGCATCGTTCAGTAGTTGGAAGTCATGAACAACATCATTTCGGGTATATTGACTTGTGCGTATGGTCGAATTTGAATTTCGGGAAGTTCGGAGTCAAATTGGAAAGAAACTTTTCATTGCGGCAGCCTTAAGTTGAAGAAAATGGCTAAGATTGGAATTTTGAGTAAACGACCTCGGAATCGGGATCCGAAGGATCCAGCAGGTTCGTATGATGATTTCGGACTTGGGCGCATGTCCGGATCGGGATTTGGATGACCCGGGAATGTTTCGGTGTATATTATGGAAGATAGCATTTTGGAAGGATTTCATAAATTTGGGTTGTAAGGCATCTCAGTGTTATAGATGTCCGTTTGGGATTCCGAGTCTGTGAATAGCTTCGTATGGTGATTTTGGAGTTGGGAGCGCGATCGAAAGTGAATTCGGATGTCCGTAGGGTATTTTGAATCTATTTGGCTAGAGATAGAAATTTGAAGGTTTTTGAGAAATCCGACCGGAAGTGGAAATTTTGATATCGGGGTTGGAATGCGATTCAGAAAATTGGAGCAGGTCCGTAATGTCGAATATGACTTCTGTGCAAAACTTGAGGTCAATCGGACGTGATTTTATAGGTTTCGGCATCGGATGCGAAAGTTTGAAATTTCAAAGTTCATAAAGTTAAATTTTAGTGTGATTCATGATTTTGACGTTGTTTGATGTGATTTGAGGCCTCGAGCGACTTCGTATCATATTTTGGGACATGTTGGTATAATTGGTTAAGGTCCCGAGGGCCTCGGGTGGATTTCGGAAGGTTAACGGAATTAATTCGGACAAAAAAAAAAGTGATGGTTCAGCAGATTTGAACAGCAATTAGTGCACCGTAGAGCTGACTTTGGAGGAATATATATCAAAATATATAAAAAAACTGGAAACTTTAAAAATATAAAAGTTGTATCCCTTGCATTCTAGTTTCCAGAAAGATAAACCATTCACCATTTGGATAATTGTACATAAAGTTATGATCGATTGAATGAAGGCCGATAAAGCTGCTTTTGCATTTTCCCCAGATATTTCCGATGCGAGGAGCCTATTGGAAGCTTATATCTCGAAATATATATAAGGAATCTGAAATTTTGCAAAACATAAAAGATGTAGCCCTTGCAATCTAGTTTTCAGAATGTTAAACCATTCATCATTTGGATATTTGTATTGAAAGTTATGATCGATTGAACAGGGGCTGGTAAAGCTATTTCTAGTGGACTTTTAGTGACTGGCGAAAATGGACTTTTAGTGACGGCTGGGCAGAAACTTAAGGACCAAAAATGCTCATTTCCTTCATTTCGTTTTGGATTTTTGGAGCACGGTTCTTGGGCGATTTTAGGGCGATTTTCACGGGAAAACATTGGGGTAAGTGTTCCTTATCCTATATTGATTATATTTCATGATTCCATACCCATCCACATCATGAATCCATGAATTTATTAAAGAAAAATTTATTTTTTTTGCAAATCTTCCAAAAATAAAAATTTAAGATTCGAAAGCCAATTCAATGTCGGAACTTGATAATTTTTTCATGGTAGAACTTGTGTCGGAATGGTTGTCGGATTTTGTGAGTTTCGTCAATTTCCGGGCACGTGGGCCCGATGGCATTTTGGTCATTTCACTAAGCGGAGTCGGGAAATTTTATAATCCTTATGTTGTTGAAAGGCATTCTATTCTTCACGTCAAATTGAAATAAGGCCACCTTTTGATTGCAGCCAAGGCAAGAATTCCACGAATGGTGTTTAGCAACCTGAAGCAAATGTTTTCCCTATCTCTAAAGGGGTTCGACTCAATATTCTTGAAGGAATCCTTTAGCTACTAATCTAGCCTTGGATCTATCTACCGAGCCATCTGCTTTATGCTTGATCTTATAAATCCACATTTTTAGCAAACAATTGAGTATATTTTCATTGGTTTATCATCATTTGGGTAGTTTTGGAGCGTTGTGCATCGATTGGAGTCGTCGGTAAGGCTTGGAGGTCGTTTATGGAATTTCGGAGCGAGGTAAGTCTACTTTCTAACCTTGTGAGGGGGAATTGTCCCCCTAGGTGAATTAAATGAATATATGAAATTATTTGCTGGAGCTACGTACGCACGAGGTGACGGGAGTCCGTGCGTAGATACTGTTATGCCATGTTCGGGTAGTCTAAGACCCACTAACATGCTTTACGTGTTGTACATGTGATCCTGTCATAATGTTAGGTTGACAATGCTATTGAATTGGTAATTTATTTGTCTAAAAAGGCTAGAGTGTACTTTCTTAATTATTTGGAAAGAGCATAGATTTCCCCGTGGATTAGTGTGTTCCTGGCAAGGCTATTTATTGAATATTGTTAAACTTGGCAAATGAATTTCCAGGAAATATTCTAAATACTATCTCCATGTTTAATTAAGGAGAATTTTATCACTTCTATGAGAAACTGTCTTCCAGGATAAAACTATGGATTTCCTTTATGTGAATACGTGTACGTATGAGCACCTGAGTCGCAGGTATGATTCGCGAGCAGGCTAGCCGTATTATTATTATTATGTTGACCGTGTCACATGATCGATTCGCGAGCGGGAAAAATAGATGCATCTATGGTTCGGACCGTTCGACCCTTTGGCAGTGCACAGTTTATTATTGTTGGTCCCCGTCGTTAGACCCTCGGCGTATTTACTGCGCATGATAAATGCTGCGTATTTTCCTATGAATCATACTTGTTTATTGGCCTGAGTATATTTTGCGTTTCCAGTTTAAAAGAAAGAGATATGAAAAATTTTGGATTAAATTAATATTTATTGATGTTTCCAATCTCAGATTATTGATTAATTGGTTATGATTCTCATGTTTAGCTCCACACTTAGATTATGCTAGACTGACCTATAGCAAGTGTCAAATTCGACCACTCGTCACTACCTCTCTGAGGTTAGGCGGGATACTTACTGAGTACACATTGTTTTCGTACTCATACTACACTTCTGTGCATTTTGTTGCACAGATGCCCTCCTGGGATTTGATTGACATGGAGACTTTGACGTGCTGTATTATCCGGTGGCGTTCCGCAGCTGACAGAGTTTCCCTCTATGTATTGTATTTTTACTTTAAAATTTCTTGTCCAATTTGTATTTCGGGCAAGTTTTGTAGTATTTGTATAAAATTCTTAGAAATTGCTCATGTACTTGTGTCACCGGGTTCTGGGGATGTGTTGAGATTATTTATTGAATTAAGTTGATTCTCCGTCGTACTTAATTTACAAGAATTTATTAAATAAATTATGAAATGCAAGAAAAGGGTACGATTTCGAAAGTGTTAAGCAGGAAAAGTATTTTAACAAATTAGGGGTTGGCTTGCCCTACAGTGGTGTCCGGCGCCATCACGACCTATGGATTTTGGGTCGTGACAACATGGTATCAGAGCTCTAGGTTCCCGTAGGTTTCACGAGTCATGAGCAAGTCTAGTAGAGTCTTGCGGATCGGTACAGAGACGTCTGTACTTATCTTCGAGAGGCTACAGGGCTGTTAGGAGTACTTCCCTTCTTGATTCCTCATCGTGCGACTTGATTCCTTTAAGGCTTATGTCTATGCTTCTTCCTACTCAATCTTACGCGTCGCAAAGCGCTTGTTATGAATCGAGGGTTGAGGACTTTTAATGATACTATGGATGTGGTGCGGGATGTTTCTCCCAGCGTAGTTGATTGAGGCTATCATCGTTGTTCTGCGGAAGACTTTTATGTCATCTCAGCTCAGTAGTTGTATTTCTGAGAACTTTGAGGCCATGCTCAGGTGGTTATGAAACTTACGATTGGTTATGGCGCGATGTTGATATGAGGATAGAAAGTTTGCCCATGTGTTGAGGTGATGAACGGTTTGAAGGGAGGTCTTCTCAGAGTGTGATTTCGAGATTTCAATATTTCTGTTTCGGCGGAGGAAAAGCATTTGGATTATAAATGATCAGCTTTTGGGCGGATAAAATAGTAAGGATTGGTGTTTTCAAGTGAGGTGGAGTACTCACCTGTAATAAGTTATCGTCGCCTATGATCAAATGGAATGTGTTAAGTTCGCCGACGTTATAGCTATTCAGTTGCGTTGGGTTGGAGTGTTGTGAATTAGTGTTGAAGAAGAGGCCGTCAGAGGTCATGGGGTGTTGTGGTTCTGTATTGAATAAGCACTTTTAATGAAGGCGGCTCGAGGAAGATGATCTTCGTAAAGATTTAAAGTTGTGGGGATCTACCGATTTAAGAGCTACGAAGAAGTATTGAATTGAGGCAGCAAGTGGGCACCATTTGACAGAGGAAAATATGTGATAAGTGTTGGGCGGTGGGGCCAATTCTAAAAGATCAGGCGTAAGGAGAGGAAGTCAAGTAGCGCTTGATGGAATAAGTTGGGCCAAGTGGGAGAGCAGCAACATAGTGGTGAATCAGAAGATGTAGTAGTGCATTTAGTAGGTGTCCAGGAGGAGCGGACGGATTGGTAAGGTCGGTAAATGGGTACATTCTCAGGATGGGGGTCTTGGTATTGTAGAAAGAGTGAAGCATAGCGTAATGGTAGGTGTCAGTTGGCTACTTTCCATGGGTGGGTTGTCTTCTGTGAGTAGTTTAGCGGTTGTAGGGTTGGTAAGTTATGTGCGGAGTCCTAGTGGCTAGTCAGTAGGAGGTAGAATGTGTGGATGGTGTGAGAAAATTCAAATATTTAAGGAGGGCTAACAGGAGAAATCGGAAGAATTGAATGGATTGGTGGAACAAGGTCATGTCGTCAAAGGATAAAGGATCTCAACAGGGTCTAGAGCGGTGCAAGGACTAGCCTCATGCTAAGTGGGGGAGTCCCACCACCTGCAGTTGGGTTGTGGGGTTGTTTCCTCATGAGGATACGGATTGTTGGCACATTGGCAAGTTGTTACAGCTAAGGGAAAGGAGTAAAACGGTGATTGTGCGTGGGATTTGATGAAAATATGCAGGGATGGTCCTATTGGGCCAAGGTTAGGCTCTGGAATATTCAGAATTTATGTTTAAGGCATAATCAAGTTGTAAGGGTAGTGACTCAGTCACGTGCTTCATTAAAAAGCGGTGTTCATGTGCTCAAAGAGCCTTCGAGTTGATTATATTCGGGGCCAGTCGGAGTGGGTGACTCTTGATAGCGGTCCTAATGAATTCGAAGGTTAAGAATGCGATGTTTAAGGGTTCAGGCAGCAGTATAATTAAGAATCGATCTTTTGCAATATAATCTTGGAGAAAAGGAAAATGGTTGGAGTGTTCTGTTTTATTTTCAACATGCAGGATAGTGATGGAGGAGTGAGGGAAATAAGCTTCGGGTTGTATAGAGATTATCAGAAGAGTATGAGACGGGTTGCGGGGTTTAGGCAACATGGTCTCGTGAATCAAGGTCACTCGGATGAGTGAGGGTTGAGTTTGTCATAATTTGAAGAAAGTCACTTATCTCTGAGGCAATTAAAGATGACTAAAAGGAGATATATCGATTAGCCATGGTTGAAATGGTGCAAGTACGACAGTGATCTGTTTCTTCGGTGTGATTGAGTATGTGTACGGTTGTGCAGATGCGTGTGGCGCATGTCGGCCGTTGTAATGACTTTCATCTGGGAGCATTCAAATGCTATGGCCTGTCAGGTATAGGCAGATTTCCAGAAGGTTTATGGTGGTTCAGATTACTACTTAAGGATTTGCATGTATTGTGAATGTGAAAATTCGCTTGTGTGTTGTTATGGTTCTCATGAATTGAGGTAAGTAAAAGTTTTCTCTATGATGAAGTGTTCACCTTATTAGTGGTTTAGGAGTATGATGGAATTCCTACGATGTTCTATGTTGGCACGTCGGGTGCAGTAAGATGTATGTAATTGGAAGTAAGAATCGAGATCGCGGTTCGGTGATAATAAGGATGTCACGAGCTCGGGGGAGCAAGATCAGGGGATTTGAATGTTTGGAATAAGCTGATGTTGTCTTCAGTGTCGTCTGAGATCGGTGATTGATGAAAGAGGCTTTGCATCATGGTTACGGGTCCTTAGATTGTTTTAATGCCTTAGGATGGTCGGTGGTATAGATGTGCATGCTTGTTACCTTGTGTGGAAGGCCGTGGGAGTATGACCGCTGGAAGATTGTATAAGTGTGACATGTAGTCACCTGATTGGTTGAAGAATTAGACCAAGTGTAAAGGAGCGTAATATTGCTTAATTGAGAATTTATGCCTGGGAGGCGTTCGGTTCAATTGATTGTGTTTGTAGGGTGTTGTCCTGGCTATGGGGATTGTTCTTGTGTGTTATGAGAAAATAAAGTGGGTTGCTATGGACCCAGGTCAAGCTATTGGACTAGTTCAGTGCCAACGGAGTTGACTTGAAGTGTGTGAATGGAATAAAATAAGATCATGGGCTTCATGGGAGTTAGATGTGTTCAATTCAGTACAGCGCTCCTCGAGGAGGGATGTTGGAATATCAGATATTGTTCCGCCTTCGTCAATTTATGTATATCATCTATGATTATGCCGTGTAAGTTGTGAAACGGCTTGATAATTTCTTATCTGTTGAGATTTCCGCGTAGTGATGAGGTTATATGAGCAGGATGGCTCTTGAGATTAAGAGTATATATCGCACCCCAATTGTGCTCGAGTTTTGTAGCATATGGCTCTATCAGTCTCCCCAGAATGGTGTCATGCACTTAGCGTTCTTGTGACCGGTATTCAGTAATTGGTAATAGTGAGTAAATCCAGCTCCGTGTATATCTCCTTGTGTGAATTTTGTAATGGGACTGGGTGGCACTTGGCCACGGGTATGTTATTCGGATCGGGTTGCACGCCGCAACAATGTGATGTGTAGTACGGTTCCCTATATTTATTTCCCTTATGCTAAACTTCCTGTATTCCGAGGAAAATTCATATTAGTTGCGTGAGTCAAGTAGTCCCTTCCTGAGTCATTTCTTTATGTATCTTGTTTGAATTGTGGCCTATTGGCGCATTGTAGCATCGTGTGTGATGGTTGGTTGTATATGGGGTGATTGGTTGTTTGAACAGTTCATACTGGGTGAGACGAGATTATTGGACCAGGGGTCAGGTGCGATAGGACTATGTGAAGTGTATTACAGTTCAAATACCAGCATTTGGTTCATAACGAGACGATGATTTAAGTCAAGAGAAAGGTATGGTTAACTCTACAGTTGGTTAAGAAATTCTACGCATTTCCTCTCTTGTGGTGGTATCGTCAGCATTGTGGCAGGATGTATATATATCATAAGGTGCATTGGGAGCATTAGAATCGTAGAATTTTGGCTATTAAGGTTCAGGGAGCGTCATTGTAGTCAGATGACGGAGTATCCAGTGTATGGTGCCGACTCAGCAAAGGTACACAGTTGGGTTCTAGTGCCTCATGTGGTAGTTGGTACGGTGTTCATATATTAGAAATAGGCATACACAGGATTTCAAGAGTTGAGACTAAGTTCAGAGCTTATTGTATGAGTAAAGGAGGATATCTTCAGATTTGATCGAGCAAATGTGCTCAGCGAGGTTGTAGTAGCACGGGCAGGTGCACAAGGTGTTAAACAATGATTTCGCATGACTCCGTAGAAGTTCTTGGCACGTTCGAGGACAAACATTTGTTTATGTAACGACCCGACCGGTTGTGTTAAGATCTAGCGCATCGTTCAGCAGTTGGGAGTCATGAACAGCTCCATTTCGAGTATTGTGACTTGTGTGTATGGTCAGAGTTGAAATTCAGGAGGTTCGGAGTTGAATTGAAAGGAAATTTTTCACTTCGGAAGCCTTAAGTTGAAGAAATTGAGTAAGACTAGAATTTTGAGTAAACGACCTCGGAATAAGGATTCGAAGGTTCTAGCAGGTTCGTATGATGATATCGGACTTGGGCGTATGTCCGGAACGTGTTTTGGATAACCCGGGAGCGTTCGGCGTATATTGTGGAAGTCAGCATTTTGAAGGAATTTCTTAAAGTTTGGCTTAAAGAGAATTTCAGAGATATTGATGTCCGTTTGGGATTCCGAGTTTGGGAATAGCTTCGTATGGTGATTCTGGAGTTGGGAGCGCGATCGGAAGTGAATTCGGATACCGGAAGTCGATTTAAGCTCATTTGGTTAAAGATAGAAAACTGAAGGTTTTTGAAGAATTCGACCAGAAATGGAAATTTTGATATCAGGGTCAGAATGTGATTCCGGAAGTTGGAGCAGGTCCGTAATGTTGAATATGACTTGCCTGCAAAATTTGAGGTCAATCGGACGTGGTTTGATAGGTTTCGGCATCAAATGTGGAAGTTAGAAATTTTCAAAGTTCATAGAGTTGGATTTTAGTACGTTTTGTGATTTCGGCGTTGTTTGAGGTGATTTGAAGCCCAGAACAAGTTCGTGGGATGTTATGGGACTGAGTCGTGTGTTCGGACGGGGCCTCAGGTGTGTTTCGGGGTGGTTTCGGGGCATTTCGGAGTGAATTTGATGTTGCTGTTCCTGGTGTTTTTGGTTATGCTATACGATCGCAGCCTTAGCTATGCGATCGCAGAGAGGAAACTAAGGGGAAAGGTTTTTGGCCTATGCGATCGCGGATGTTGGTGTGCGATCGCGGAGA
Source organism: Nicotiana undulata (assembly GCA_005239495.1). Classification (NCBI taxonomy): domain Eukaryota; kingdom Viridiplantae; phylum Streptophyta; class Magnoliopsida; order Solanales; family Solanaceae; genus Nicotiana; species Nicotiana undulata. The sequence goes on from ML268184.1 coordinate 152,539, forward strand.
AGGGCTGGGCAGGCTAGTACGATCGCAAGGGGGAAGGTGCGATCGCGGAGAAAGATTTTAGTGGGAGCTGGAAATGGCCTGTGCGATTGCGGGCGTGCTTGTGCGATCGTGGGCGTGCTTGTGCGATCGCGGGCATTCTTGTGCGATCGCGGAGGAGTGATCTGGGTGACCTGTGCGATCGCAGACGACTTCATGCGATCGCATAGAAGGGCAGAACTAGGCAGTGTTGATTAAAACGGGATTTTGGCATTTCTCTCTCATTTTTCAAAGCCATGGGCGATTTTTGGAGAGCTTCAAGAGAGGATTTTCGTCATCTATGTTAAGGTAAGTTACTCCTACTCATTTCAAGTTAGATACAAGATTATTACATGGGATTAAACATGAAAAATTTGTGGAAAAATTAGTATTTTGAAGGAAACCTAGAAATTTTGAAATTTGAATTTTAGCCACAAATTGAGCATTAATAATTGAGTAAAATGTGTAATTGAATTAGTAAAGTTTCGGGTAGAGATTTTCTTCAAGAAATTTCGAGGTCGGGCACGTGGGCCCGAGGGTATTTTGGTCATTTCATAGAGTCGGGCTGAGGAACTTTGTAATTTGAATTGGTTATGATCTATTGAGTATATTTTCATTGAATTATCGTTATTTGAATAGTTGGGAGCGTGCACATCCATTTTTTTTGTCGCCGTAGAGGCTTGGAAGCCGGTGATGAATCTTCGGAGCGAGGTGAGTCTCCTTTCTAACCTTGTAAGAGGGAAATTCCCCCTCTAGGTAACCTTGTTTGCTATGTGATCTTGTTTGGGGGCTACATACGCACCGAGTGACGAGAGTCCGTACGTAGTGGCTATTACTGCTTCGTTCGGGTAGTTAGGACACAGCATGCTCATTGTTTTCCCTTGTTGTAGCATAGATATGAGTTGTATACTTATGTGATTGGTATTGTTTTCTTTGAACGTTGTGATACTTTGCTTGACTTAAGAGTGATAAGAGAATCACGGGATGGGATCGGGCCGTACGCCACGGCAGAATGATGATTGATTATATTATAGGATCGGTCCCTACGCCACGGCAGAATTATGATTGATTATATTATGGGATCGGGTCGTACGCCACGGCAGAATGATGATTGATTATATTATGGGATCGGTCCGTACAGCACGGCAGAATGATGATTGATTATATTATGGGATCGGGCCGTACGCCACGACAGAGTGATGATTGATTATATTATGGGATCGGGCCGTATGCCACAGCGAGATTGAGACTACCAGGGTGGGATCGGGTCGTACGCCACGGCGAGATTGAGTGTGACTTGTAGTCACCTGATTGATTGCAGATTTAGACTAAGTATAAGGAGGTATAATATTTCTTATTTGAGAATATATGCCTTGAAGGCGTTCGATCCAGCTAGTTGCGGATTTTGGGGTGTTTTGCCCCGACTATGATGGTGGTTCTTATGTATTATGAGGGGAATTGGGGTATTATGAACCCAGGTAAGGCTATTAGCCTAAGTACAGTGTGATCAGAATCAACTTGGAGTGAGTAAATGGACTTAAACAAAATTTTGGGCTTCATGCGAGTCAAAAGTGTTAACTTTAGTATGGCACTCCTCAAGGAGGGGCATTGGGATATCAGGGGTTGTCCCGTCTTCGTCAAATTCATGTGATATTGCGATTGTGCTGTGTGAGTTGTGAAACGGCTTGGTAATTTCTTACATGTTAAGATTCCGCGTAGTGATGTGGTGATGTGAGCAGGATGGCTCCTAAGATTCAGATTATATATCGCACCTCAGTCGTGCTGGAGTTTGTAGCCTATGGCTCTATCAGTCTCCCCAGAATGGTATTATGCACTTAGCGTGCTTGTTACTGATGTCAGTAAATTGTATTAGTGAGCAATTCAGCTCTGTGTATATATCTCTTTATGTAAATCCTATGACGGGATCGGGTGGCACGCCGCCACGGGTATGTTATTTGGATCGGGTTGCGTGCCACAACAGTGTGATGTTGAGCAAGACTCCTATAATGATTATTCTTGTGTTTTACTTCCTATTTCTTTGAGGAAAGTTCATATTTATAGCGTGAGTCGGGTAGTCCCTTCCTGATGTCGTCTCCTTATGTGTCGTGTTTGAATTGTGGCCATTTGGTGCATTATGGCATCGTGTGGGACTGTTGGTTATGCCTGGGGTGATTGGTTATCTGAGCAATTCATACTGGGTGAGACGAGAGTTATAAATTTGGGACCGGTGAGTTAGGATCATGCAAGTATATTGCAAGGGAGTTGCCATTATTGGTTTGCAATGAGATGATGATCTAAGGTTAGAGAAAAGATTTCAACGTGTGGTTAACTCTGCAAATGGTTATGAATTTCTACACATCTCCTCTGTTGTGGTGATATCGTCAGCGTTATAGCAGAATGTATGATTGTATCTGATGAGGTGCCTTGAGAGCATCAAATTCAAAGAATTATGGCTATTAAGGTTCGGGGAGCGTTATTGTGGTCAGATGATGAACTATACAGTGTATGGTGACGATTCAGCAAAGGCGCGCAGTTGTGTTCTGGTGCCTCGTGTGGTAGTTGATACGGTGTTAAAATGTTAGAACAGGCCTGGCAGAGAATTTCAGATGTTAGAACTAAGTTCGGAGCTTATTGTATGGATAAAGGAGGATATCTTCAGATTTGATCAAGATAATGTGCCCAACTGGGTTGTGGTAGCACGGGCAGGTGCACGAGATGTTAAATAGTGATTTCAGATAATTCTGGGGCAGTTCTTGGCACAGTCGAGGACGAATGTCTGTTTAAGTGGGGGAGAATGTAATGACCCGACCGGTCGTTTTAAGATCTAGTGCGTCGTTCAGCAGTTGGGAGTCATGAACAGTTCCATTTCGGGCATTGTGACTTGTGTGTATGGTCAGAGTTGAAATTCAGGGGGTTCGGAGTTGAATTGAAAGGAAAATTTTCATTTCAGAAGCCTTAAGTTGAAGAAATTGAGTAAGACTAGAATTTTGAGTAAACGACCTCGGAATAAGGATTCGAATGTTCCAACAGGTTTGTATGATAATATCAGACTTGGGCGTATGTCCGGAATGGGTTTTGGATAACCCGGGAGCGTTTCGGCGTATATTGTGGAAGTCAGCATTTTGAAGGAATTTCTTAAATTTTGGCTTAAAGAGCATTTTCAGAGATATTGATGTCCGTTTGGGATTCCGAGTCTGGGAATAGCTTCGTATGGTGATTCTGCAGTTGGGAGCGCGATCGGAAGTTAATTCGGATACCCCGAAGTCGATTTAAGGTCATTTCGTTAAAGATAGAAAACTGAAGGTTTTTTAAAATTCGATCGGAAATGGAAATTTTGATATCGGGGTCAGAATGTGATTCTGGAAGTTGGAGCAGGTCCGTAATGTTGAATATCACTTGCCTGCAAAATTTGAGGTCAATCGGACGTGGTTTGATAGGTTTCGGCATCAAATGCGGAAGTTAGAAATTTTCAAAGTTCATAGAGTTGGATTTTAGTACGATTCGTGATTTCGGCATTGTTTGAGGTGATTTGAAGCCCTGGACAAGTTCGTGGGATGTTATGGGACTGAGTCGTGTGTTTGGACAGGGTCCCGGGGGCCTCGGGTGGGTTTCGGGGTGGTTTCGGGGCATTTCGGAGTGAATTTGTTGTTGCTGTTTCGGGTGTTTTTGGTAATACTATGCGATCGCAGCCTTAGCTATACGATCGCAGAGAGGAAATTGAGGGGAAAGGTTCTTGGCCTATGCGATCGCGGATGTTGGTGTGCGATCGCGGAGAAGGGTCGGGCAGGCTAGTGCGATCGCAAGGGGGAAGGTGCGATCGCGGAGAAGGATTTTAGTGGGAGCTGGAAATGGCCTGTGCGATCGCGGGCGTGCTTGTGCGATCGCGGAGAAGGATTTTAGTGGGAGCTGGAAATGGCCTGTGCGATCGCGGGCGTGCTTGTGCGATCGCGGAGGAGTGATCTGGGTAACCTGTGCGATCGCAGACGACTTCATGCAATCGCATAGAAGAACATAACTGGGCAGTGTTGATTAAGACGGGATTTTAGCATTTCTCTCTCATTTTTCAAAGCCATGGGTGATTTTTGGAGAGCTTCAAGAGAGGATTTTCATCATCTATGTTAAGGTAAGTTACTCCTACTCATTTCAAGTTAGATACAAGATTATTACATGGGATTAAACATGAAAAATTTGTGGAAAAATTAGTATTTTGAAGGAAACCTAGAAATTTTGAAATTTGGATTTTAGCCACAAATTGAGCATGAATAATTGAGTAAAATGTGTAATTGAATTAGTAAAGCTTCGGGTAGAGATTTTCTTCAAGAAATTTCNNTTAATTTGAATTGGTTATGATCTATTGAGTATATTTTCATTGAATTATCGTTATTTGAATAGTTGGGAGCGTGCGCATCCATTTTTTTTGTCGTCGTAGAGGCTTGGAAGCCGGTGATGAATCTTCGGAGTGAGGTGCGTCTCCTTTCTAACCTCGTAAGAGGGAAATTTCCCCTCTAGGTAACCTTGTTTGCTATGTGATCTTGTTTGGGGGCTACGTACGCACCGAGTGACGAGAGTCTGTACGTAGTGGCTATTACTGCTTCGTCCGGGTAGTTAGGACACAGCATGCTCATTGTTTTCCCCTGTTGTAGCATAGATATGAGTTGTATACTTGTGTGATTGGTATTGTTGTCTTTGAACGTTGTGATGCTTGGCTTGACTTAAGAGTGATAAGAGAATCACGGGATGGGATCGGGCCGTACTCCACGGCAGAATGATGATTGATTATATTATGGGATCGGTCCGTACGCCACGACAGAATGATGATTGATTATATTATGGGATCGGGTCGTACGCCACGGCAGAATGATGATTGATTATATTATGGGATCGGTCCGTAAGCCACGGAAGAATGATGATTGATTATATCATGGGATCGGGTCGTACGCCACGGCAGAGTGATGATTGATTATATTATGGGATCGGGTCGTACGCCACGGCGAGATTGAGACTACCAGGGTGGGATCGGGCCGTACGCTACGGCGAGATTGAGACTACCAGGGTGGGATTGGGCCGTACGCCACGACGAGATTGAGACTACCAGGGTGGGATCGGGTCGTACGCCACGGCGAGATTGAGTACCATATGGGAGCGGGTCGTACGCCACGGCGGATACCAATGTACCATAGGTGAAATTAATGTAATTAACTAGTATTTAAAATATAAGATGAATAATTAATGAATTAAAATAGCATAAAATGTACAATTAGGCTATAATTGCAAAATCATTGTAATTATAGCCAAATAATGCCAAATTGGCTAATTTGTGAAATAATAAAATCCCAATAGGATTAAAAATAAGATATAAATAACCTATTGAGTAATAAAATGATTTGAAATTGTTTATAACATCATTTATGCATAATTATGAATAATTATGGAACATAAAATATTAAATGAACAGGAAAATAATTTGATAAAAAATACGGCAAAATATGGAAAAATCAATTACTGCAAAGAGTGATTTTGAAAGGTATATATGCAATTTTGAAAATAATTTGAGGAAAAATTGGGTATCAACAGCTCGTAGCCTAATTATTAGTACCAAACAAAGCCATAAGTATTGTGCATAATTGGAGAATGTGATTCGAAGATGATAGAGATGCTAATTGAATTTTGAATGGTAGAGCCTCATTGAGTTTGTGGTTTTGATTTGCTTGAGGACAAGAAAAGACTTTAAGTTCGGGTATTGATGAATAGTGATTTTATCACTCATTTTAGTCTTTTTTCTCTTTAGTTTTTGTGTCTTTTACTTATAATATAAGGTTATGTGGTGTGCATTTCAAGAATTTCAGGCACAATGATTCATGAAAAGAATTGAAGTCAAATAAAGTAGAATTGAGCAAAACAAGAGTTGATGAAATGAAAATGCACTCAATGATTTTGCCTGATGTTCAATTTGGAAACTGAAATCATCACACTCAACAACCTTGGAAACCAAGTGCGGCACCCTTGCCTATACCCAGGAAATTGAAAATGCCTGATGTTCCCACGTATGACGGAACAACCGACCCACGCGACCACGTGACTGCTTTTACCACCGGAGTGAAAGGCAACGACTTAACAAAACAAGAAATTGAGTCGGTCTTAGTCAAGATATTTGGAGAAACACTTACCAAAAGGAGCATTAACCTGGTATTCTCTTCTCCCTGAAAACTCTATTGATTCTTTTGCTGAGCTTGCAGATTCTTTCATAAAAGCACACTCCGGTGCGCAAAACGTCGAGAAACTAATGGAGGACATATTTAAAAGGCGGAATACATACGGAGACACTTAATGTTGGCACGATCTTTCACTTAGACACCTGAACTCAAGGTTGTTTCTATTGAACACTTATACTATCCGAAATTTATTCCAATTAAGCACTTCTTGCTGAGTTGGCACATAAATTGAGTTTCACCCCATAAGGCGCGTGAAGACCCAAAAAATATTTTTTTTTCTTTTTTATTTTCTTCTTCTTCTCCGTCAAAAAAAAAAGATCTGTCCAGTTGTCTCTTCACAGTCGGAATCCGGCGAGAGAAACCGACGACTCATCCTCTCCAAAAAACCAACGAGCCCCCTTCAACCGACGACTCGTGCTTACATGGAAGCGTCAAAGATCCTTAAAACTTCAAAGCCGAAAAGATTTCGGCAGTGGCGACTTCATCGATACAGGCATATCGGCGACGATTTCATAGATAGGCCCACTGTAATCACTGAGGAAAATAAGGTAGTTCATGACGTAGCGTGTTAGCGGGTGGATTCCGCTACCCGGCACCACTTTGGAAGAATCTTTCTTAATCGCTGATTCAAACTCCGATAAGATGGTTCGAGCAGCTTCGCGAAGCTTCTCCATTGAGCTCATCGCCTGGGATCTGACAATCGCCGTGGATTCAAAGCCGAATATCAATTCGATTTCACTCCAGAGTTCAGAAATAGCGTCGTAGAGATGGAGAATACGGAACATTTTCTCAATAGACAATTTCTTGTACTTTGCCACCATCGTCGGAAAAGTGAACAGCGCCAGAGCACTGTCTTTAGCAATCTCCGAGAAATAAGAGACTCTGATGTTGTCGGAGACGACGAAGACTTGGTCACAGAGAATCCTCTCGCCATGGAAATATTGCAAAGAAAGGTCCAACACCATTGACGGAAAGAAGAAGAAGCTTAGGGTTGTTTATTTGTGTATTTTAGTGGAAATAAGACTATATAGCTGAGGTGGACGGTGAGGTGGACAAAAAAATGACGTGGCATGATTTATAATGGTTAGTTTTTCCATGTAGACGGAGATTGCAGAACACGCGCTTGGTGAATTAATAAACCTGCACAAAACGTGTTTAATTGGTATAAGAATTGCCTAAGAAATGAGTTCAGATGGAAAGAGGCCTAGTTTAAGTGTCTAAGTGAAAGATTGTGCCAACTTTAGGTGTCTCCATATGTATTCAGCCTATTTAAAATAAAGCACGGAGACACGGAACTAAGCCGTGAATTTGTAGATAGGTTCCAGCGAGAAAGAATGCAACTACCAAGGGTGCCTGATAATTGGGCATCCATGGCATTTGCAAGCAATCTAAATGACAAAAGATCAGAAGCCACGAGAAGACTCAAGGAAAGCTTGAGAGAATTCCCAGCTACAACATGGAATGATGTCTATAACAGGTGTAACGACCAGACCAGTCGTTTTGTGTAGTAGGATCCCATTCCCTTAAATGAAACCTCCCATAGAGGCTATTCGTGCTTTATGACTTGCGGGGACGGGTGGTTCGGGATTCGGGAATGGTTTGAGTGATTTGGGAACACTTGGTTCCTTAAGGTTGGCCTATTTGGCCAAGTTTGACTTCGGTCAACATTTTGAGAAAATGACCTCAGAATCGAGTTCTGGCAGCTCCAGTATCTCCGTATGATGATTTCGTACTTGGGCGTATGTTCGGCTCGGGTTTTCAATGACCCGGGAGCATTTCGGCGCCCGAAATGGAAATCAGGATTTCCTTAAGTTTGAAATTTGGTTTGGGACGTGATTTTATGATATCGAGGTCCGAACGGAATTCCGAGATCGGGAATAGTTTTGTTATGTCATTTATGACTTTTCTGCAAAATTTGAAGTCATTCCGAGTAGTATAGGCTCGTTCGGTGCATTGAAGTGAATTCTAGAATCTTAAGTTCTTAAGCTTGATTCAATTTGGTTTTGGGGTTGAATTCTGAGTTTCGTTGTTGGTTTTCACGTTCCGGAAGTTCGAGCGAGTCCGTATCATGAATACAGACTTGCCGGTGCCTTTGGACAGGGTCCGGAGGGGCTCGGGTTAGTTTTGGACCCCCGGGAGCTAAGTTGGAAAAACCAGATTTTTGTTGTCTGGTTTCCTTCTTCGTAATCGCAGAAGGTGGGTCACGATCGCGGAGAAGGAATGTCACGACCCGAAATCCCACCTTTGGGACATGACTGACGTTGCACCTGCTAGACTAGCCAACGTACACAATTACATTAACATATTAACATTGAAATAACATAAATAACTAGAACAATTTATATTCCTCTTTAAGTGCGGAAGCAGATAAATTCTGAATTACATAGAAATACCCATAACACGAATCGTTTACAATAACCCAGAATCTGAAGTCACTAACTCACGAACTGTCTATGAGATTACTAAATACAAGGTCCGAAGAAATAATACATAACTGTCTCAGAACTAAGAAAAACAAGACAGAATGGAAAGATAAGGATGGAGGAGACGCCAAGGCCCACGAACGTCTGCGGCTCTACCTTGAAATCTCCGGAGTGGACTGAAGGATGCTCCCTCAATCAGTCCACCGGGTCCGGCTGCAGGCTCTGCACAACATAGAGAAGTGCAGGTGTAGCATCAGTACAACCGACCCCATGTACTGATCAAGTGCCGAGCTTAACCCCAGCCGAAGTAGTGGCGAGGCTAGACACAACAACGATAACCTACCTGTACAGTTCTACCAAAAATATAGCAAGGAAGTAACAGATATTTAACAGATAAACAAGTAATACGGGGACAAGAAAGGGGGCAAAAGGTAAGAAGCAAAATGAGATGTCGAGCACAACAAATAAACAGATAAATGAATGGCACGGCATCACCCTTCGTGCTTTTACTCTCGTCCTCACGATGCAACAAGTAAATATATGAAATGATTGCAATAATAAAT
>MDKH01095960.1:0-31238 GCA_005239495.1 Nicotiana undulata
AGCTTACATCAATTGACTTACGATGTACTCTCACGTACGAAAACATGGGGTGTAACAATTATGCCAGACCAGTCTACGATCAGGGACTATCTAATGTCAAACCTCTACCAGTAGCAGCGAATAATTTCAAGTTTAAGCAAGGCTTGCTTATAACTATCTAGAACAATTGTGTCTTCAGAAGGAAGGGGGTGAATGGAGATCCTAACACTCACTTGATGGATTTTGAGAAAATCATTAACACTTTCCAGTATAACGGAGTGTCAAAACATGCAATATAATAAAAGGGCATTCCCCTTTTCATTGAAGGATGACGCGAAACACTATCTTCGTAGCTGACAATGCGGTCGATTAGGACATGGAAAGATATGCCTAAAAAGTTTCTTGACAAATACTTATCGGCTGCTAAAACATAGAAATTCAGAAGAGAAATTCACAACTTCTGCTAGACGAACACTGAAACAGTTTTCGAGGCTTAGGAAAATTCAAGGAGATGGTGAGGAAGTGTCAGCATAAAGAGATTGAATTATGGATGCAACTCTAGGACTTTTGGGATGGACTGACACCTTCTTCACGACAAACTCTGAACACTGCAGTTGGAGGTCCTTTAATGATGAAGACTCATGAGGAGATTGTGGCAGTTCTTGATGAGCTCTCTGAAGATGCTAACTAGTAGCCTACTAAGAGTAATGGTAGAATAAAATCAACTAGGGTTCATCAACAAGATTCCAATGCATCAATGCAAGCCCAACTGGACGCCATGGCCAAAGTGATAAGAAAGTTGACCTTAGCCAAGGTCCAGAGCCAACCATCATTTGTTCGTGATTTCTGTGGAACGAGTCATCCAACGTATGGGTGTCAGGCCTCAGCTGCAGATGATATGGTAAATGATGTGGGAAGCTTTGACAGAAGCAACTACTAGAGTGGTAATAATTTTAACTCTATGGGACAGAGGCACCCATGTTTTTCTTGGAGTTCACCAAGTGGTAGACTGAACTAAGGGCAGCAGAATAATCTGAGACCCTAGGGACAAGGAGCTTCAGGATTTCAGAATAAGCAGAGTCAGCAATACCACCTCCATATTATAATTATTCTAGCATGGAAGATATAATGAAAGCCTTCATTATTAATACATATGAGAGATTTGAAACTCATAGTACAACTATTCGAAACTTAGAGAGGCAAGTGGGACAGATTGCTAGTCTGTTTTCTGAGAAGTCTCCAGGAACCCTCCCTGCGGATACCAAAAGGAATCCAAAGGAAACAATAAATGCAGTGTCATTGAGGAATGTCAAAGTATTGAAATATCTGTTGGTAGCATAAAAGAATGAGTTGATGAGAAATCATGTTCAGAATGAAGTGAGGGCGGAGCAAGAAGATGATTTAAAGGAGAAGAACAAGTCAGAAGTTCCAACAAGGAATAAGAAATACAAACAAAGAATGAATGAGGAGACTGAGGATAGAAAATACATGCCTGCACTACCCTTTTCCCAGAAGCAAAGAAGAGAAAAGCTGGACAAACAATTCGGGCGCTTCCTTGAAGTGCTAAGCAGGTGCATGTGAATTTTGAAGGAGATATTTTCCAAAAAGCGAAAAAAGTGGAAGAGACATCGGTTGTCAAGCTCACGGAAGATTGTAGTACCATTATGCAAACTAAGCTCCTTTTTTTTGTTTTTTTGAGAAGGTAACAATCAAAATAAGCTCCCTTAGAATTGTAGAGATCCATGGAGTTTTACTATACCTTGCTCTTTAGGAAGTACTGAGTTTAAGAAATAATTATGTGATTCAGGTGCTTCTATTAATCTTATGCCTTTGTCTATCTTTAGGAAATTGGAGGGAGACATTGGAGAAATCGGGTCGATATTTTTGTCTTTGCAGCTGGCATATCAGAACACAATAAAGCAAGGAATAATAGAGGGTGTGCTAGTTCGGGTGGATAAATTTGTGTTCTCTGTGGACTTCATTGTGGTGAACATTGAGGTCCCTCTGATTCGAGGGAGACCCTTCTTGGTTACTGGCATAGCAATTATGGATATTCAGGAAAGACAACTCATGCTCTGTACTTTATTCACTAGTTTATTTAATCGAAAGAGGAATATTTGGTGATTATCTTTGCATTATTTTGTTGGTATAATTTAGTGATTCTCCTAAATAATCGAAAGAGCTTGTTGAATTGTTGATTAAATTAAATTACGAGAATATTTGAGAGACGTTTTCCGAAAGACTAATTCATTAACGCATGCTTGCATACTTTCAGATTGCTTATATTAGTTCACTTCGCAGAGTTAAGATTTAATCGAGAGAAGAGTCTTAACTACATGTTTGAACTAATCATTTAGTGAATTTGTGAGAATCATTAGAACATTAAAGTGAATTAAACTAGAGTTAAATCCCAAATAGCTATCTTGCACCTATCTTGTCACAACCCTTATTCCTCACATCGATAAGAAACCAACTCTGCGAATCTCTAATTCCTTTCTGTCAATTGTCAATTTCTTTATTTTGGTAGTTAAATGTAGTGCATAATCATTTAACTCAAGTGTTGATCCTGTTGAATAGCAATTAAATCAGAAATTACACGTGTTTAAATCCAATCCCTGTGGAAACGATATTTTACTATACTATCTTTGATTAACAAGCATCAATTTCGTGTTGTATTTTGTGCTCGTCACTAGCCAAAGATAGTTTAATTATGATTATCGTCTTCACGGGGATTTGATTTAAAAAATGTTCAAGTAATTCCTAGCTTAACACTATTCAGTATGATTAACACTTTGGTCGTAATGATTGATAACTATAATTAACAATGAAACTAAAAAATTTAACATTTGATCACAAAAAGACATGAGTTGAGCAACACTGAAATATCAATGGGAGAAATAAGGGTCTTGGCAGGATAGGTGCAAGATAGCTATTTGGGAACTAACTCTAGTTTAATTCACTCTAAAGTTTTAACAATTCTCACGAATTCACTCAATTATTAGTTCCAACGTGTAGTTAAGACTCCTCTATCGATTAAATCGGAACTCTACGAGGTAAACTAATATAAGCACTGTGAACTTATGCAAACATGCATTAATGGATTAGCCTTCAAGAAAACGTCTCATGAATATTATCCTACCTTGATTTAGTCAATAATTCGACAAGCTCTGTTGATTCTTAAAAGAATCACAGAATTAAACCAAACAAGGTAATACAAAGATAATCACCAAAATATTCCTCTTTCGATTAAATAAACCGGTGAATAAAGTTGCAACAATTCAAAATTCCATAAACGAATTCAAGCAAAGAACCATATTTAAAATCCACAAATTTCAAGTTAAAACACCATATCCGTCAAATCCTAAGGGAAACTACTCCATAATCATGGAGAAATTCATCACAAATAAAGTTGAATAATAAAAAAACATGAATTCAATCCAAACTTGGGTATTGTGTTGAGGAAAGAAGGATGAATCCTTGGGCTACGAATCTCCAATGCTCTTCAAATCTTGCGTAGGTCAAAACGTCCTCTATAAATCATGTTTTTATGTATTTATACCATATAGGGACGGGCCCGGATGAAATTATCATTTCCAAGCCAAAGTGAGAAAATGTAACGACCCGAACAGGTTTTTTGAGAATTAGCCCCCCCTTCGGTGGCTCAAGGTCTCTTGTAGCTTTGTATTATGTATTATGACTTGCATGTGTGATCGAGTTCGGATTTCGGATGACTCAAGATTGATTTGGAAGGATGATTCTTGTTTTAGAAGCTTAAGTGACAAGAGTTGATCGGAGTTTAGATTTTGTGTAGACGACTCCAAAAGGGTGTTTTGATGATTCCAATAGCTTTATATGGTGATTTTTGGACTCAAGCGTATGTCAGGATTTGGAATTGGAGGTCCGAAGGTTAATTTGATGTATTTTGGCGAAAATTGAAAAGTTGAAAGGTTGGAAGGTTAAGAGGGTTGACCAGGAGTTGGTGTGTCTCCGTTGTGTCATTTGGAACTTGCATGCAAAATTTGACGTCATTCCGGATTGATTTGTTAAGAATCGGCGCGAGTTATAGAAGTCGAAAGTTCATAAGTTTATTAAGTTCGTTTCGAGGTGCGATTCATAGTTTTGATCTTGTTTGAAGTGATACGAGGCCTTGAGTAGGTCTGCGTTATGTATGGAACTTGTTGGTATGTTTCGACGGGGTCCCCGAGACCTCAGGTGTGTTTCGAATGGGCTATAGGCCCTCGGGTGTGTTTCAGATGGACTACAGAACATTTATCCATGTTATTGGACTGCTAATTTGCTGGTGCCTGATGTCCTTATTCGCGATTGCGAAGGTCCTGCCGCGATCGCGTAGGCTGTTTAGTGGGTGAACATTTTTTTATTGTTCGCGTTCGGAGTGAATGGTTTGCGATTGCGTATGTGTGAGTTCTACTTCATCGCGTTCACACTAGTTCTTTCACGATTGCGTAGTGGGAGACCATGATGGGGAGGCCGGTACTTTGTTCTTCGCGTACACATAGATGTGTTCGCGATCACGTAAGGTGAGGCAGTGATGAACTGCGTTCGTGTCCCTTGTTCCGCGTTCGCATAGTGCTTTTGCGGTGGCAGTGTTATTTCTTCTTCGTGATTGCATGCCTATTTATGTGATCACGTAGTGTATTATTGGGCAGTTTGTTCTTCTTCGTGATCGCATTATTATTTCCGCGATCGCGATGTGCAAACGCCTGGGCAGCAGATACTAGTTCCCAAATCAAGGGCTTTGTTCCATTTATCATCTTTTGAGTTACAGACCCCGGATTTGAGTGATTTTTGAGGGATTTTTCACGTGTTGGTTTGGGATAAGTGCTTTTTACCCAGATTTAATTTTATTTCATGATTCCATTTTTGATTATATCATTAAGTTAGTGGTTTGAGTTGGCAAAAATGATATTTTTGTGAAGACTTTCAAAAATGTGAAATGATGATTTGAAGGACAAACTAATGTTGGAATTGGATAAACTTGGTATGGTTGGACTAGTATTGGAATGAGTGTTCGGATTTTATGAATTTTATCGGGTTCCGAGAAGCGGGCTTGGGGCTGCCTTTCTAATTTTCATTAAAAATCGACGCTTTATTATTCGGAATTGTTTCCTATAGTAGTTATTTTTAATATTAAGTTATTTTGACTAGATTTGAGCTGTCCGAAGGTTGTTTCACACGAGAAGGAGATTTCAAGGTATCCGTCTAGCTTCTTTAAGGTAAGTATCTTTCCTAACTTTGTGTGGAAGAACTAAGCCTTATGATTTGAGTTGTTTGTGCTATTTGTTCCATGTAAAAGCGGACGAGTACGTACTCAGGTTTATATGTGAAAATTTAACGGTCTAGACCCTTTGACATCCTTTATGTACTTATTTGGAATTGTTAGCATATATAATATCTTTTATTCATCATGTCTACTATCACATGCTTTATTTGAAGTTGTTGTTACATGTCACATTCTTTACTTTTTGAGTTTGCTCTTATATGCTTTATTTGGAGTTGTTATCACTTTTATCATTATGTGATTTCTTTTATTGTGGAGCTACTCTTAGTTGAAATTGTCGTCACATAATATCCTTTTGTTGCCGGGTTGTTCTCTTGCATTTGGACGCTGTAATAGTTCGTGTTGTCTCCTTCATTGTTAGCCTACTTCATACACTAGAGTCCGAAGTTTGCCATTTCATGGAAGTACTTTCACTATCGATGTTATCCTTAAACAACTGATACGAATGGAAGTTATCGAGAGTCATTAATCTATTCTAATTGAAGTTGTGTTTAAAGGGGGCGCTGTTCCTTGTTGAGTTACGTTTCCCCTCATTTTGTTGTAATTGCGATTCCATATACGTTGCGTTGAGACGTGGCATTTGCTGCAAAATTATTGATATCGTTGAATCTTTGGAAAGGTTGTGGCCTACAAGCACTTGTGATACGAGTTGATATGTTGTGTTGTTGTAATGATAACACATATGAATTGTTGTGTGGGTTGGCGGTTGTTATGCGAAATATAAGGGTGGAATTTCACCATTGTTGTTATGGAGAGTATAAGGATGATATTTCACCATTGTTGTTATGCGGGGCATAAGGGTGGCATCTCATAGTTGTTGAATGTACGGAGTGATGCAAGTCGATGTTGTGTTATTTGTCCAGGCTGAGCAATAAGGGTGTATATTATACGGAGTGATACATGTGGCTAATGATAATGTTAGGGTGGAGTGATACTGGTGGCTATCGGAGAGATACGGGTAGCAATGCCAGCAATGTTAAACATTGTGTTGGTGATTTTCGTGTGAAGGTGTGCTTTTCCATGTGGTTTTCATACACCTTGCGTGATTTGCTTTGTTGTTTCGGTGAGCTACTCGATTTTTTTGATATTACTTGTTCAGTTGGGTTGTAATAGTACACTCGCACACGCATACATCGTAGCATGCTACTTATACTAGCTCAAGAGTATGAAACTTGACATTTCTTGGTCATGCCCATGTGTTCTTGTATTAGCTGTTTCCATGTTGATATTGAGCCGGGTGGATTGTGATTGTGAGACTGTGACCATGCCGAGCGGATTGTGAATGTGAGCCTAAGATCATGCCGAACAGATTGTGATTATGAGCCTGTGACCATGCCGGGCGGATTGTGAATGTGAGTCTGTGATCATGCCGGGCCGATTGAAATATTGGCACTAGAGGTGGCTAACGGGTGGGCCGGGCCAGGTTACCATTTTTTTGAACCGTACGGGTTGGGTAGCGGGCTGGTTACGGTTAATTGTTAACGGGTTTAACTGGTTCGGGTTTATCCGGGTAAAAAGTAACCCGTACGGGTAGGGTTTTAAGGGGCCGGGCCGGGTTACAAGATTTTAAAAAATTTAAAAAAAAAACTAATTTTTTTTTTTGACCGTTGAACCGGTCCGGTCCGGGCCGGTTTAACCGGTTCAGGCACTGTTCATTTGAACCGGGTTGGTCCGGTCCGGTTACCCGTTTTAAAAATTTAATCTGTTTCAACCCCCCTAACCCCTTAACCGAGCCCCACCCGGCCCCCTATGAACCGGGCCGGTCCGGTCCCGGTTTGAACCGGTCTGGGCCGGTCCGGTTCCGGTTTGACCCGCCCGTTAGCCACCTCTAATTGGCACGTGAGTTTTCCGTGTGACTGTGATGCAAGATGTATGCACGAGGTGTCGTGAGTATATGATGGTGGATTGAGACCCGTGATTATGAGATGAAGTATCACAGAGTGGTTTCTTTGTGAAAATTGTGTTAGAACAACTGATTAATTGATTGTCCTTTGTGTTCCTTACTTGGTTTTAATGATACTTAATGTTATTCTTATTGCTATACTATTTATATCACTTGTTGGTTTTTATTGCCATTTACGGATTTTCGCTTTCCGTTATTAGTTTTATACTTTTATACTACACATGTTATTTTATCTTGTGAGTGTCTTGATTTGTACCTCGTCAATACTCCACCACAGTTAGTCTTCAGATTACTAGGGTATTGACCGTGGTGTACTTATACTGCACTTTTGCACTTTTATTTGCAATTCAGGTACTTCGCAGTCTGTTGATTGTTAAATAATGGATTAGATATTGCTGTGAAGACTTCAAGTTATACATGCCGTGCATTCGCGGGCCTCAGAGTCACCTTCGAAAGTTAGTTTTGTACAGTTTATTTCTGTTCCAGAATAGTTGTACTTATAGATCTTCTAGTAAACTCAGTATAGCTTATGACTTGTACTACCGATTTTGGGATTTGACTTTGTATAGGAATTTCTGTTTTATATCTAATAGTTGTTGGTTGAATTTTGCCATTAATTCAGTAAGTGTTAGGCTTACCTAGTCTTAAAGACTAGGTGCCATCCCGACATCCTACATAGGAAAATTAGGGTCGTTGCAGAAAAGTTGGGCGAGAAAAGACACTATCGCGGCGCACAAGGTTTAGAGTCCTATTTTTTCACTCTTCAGGAATTTTACACTAGCGCCCCGTTACGCATGGCACGTCACAGTAGTGCATTTTTCTCAAAATCATTTTATTCCTCACTTTTTGACATTTAGACTTGATCCTCCAACCCCGAACGGAACCAAAAACTTCAAGTCTAACCTTTCTCATAATTGCTATTGTTTTCACGTGAAACCTTCTCTTTCTTAATTTTTTAAAATAAATCTAACGAACAATATAGTTGTGCTAGGAAAAATTATAGCAGGTGTAAATTTTGTAGATTATGCAAATTTTATTTGCGACAAAAACATGAGGGGCTGAGGCATACTTTTCTCAAACTTCTTCTCCCTCTTATACGTGGCACGCTTGTGATCAATGACAAAGATATTTTCAACTCTCATTCCTATTCATCCTCCTTCTACGCTGAGTTTCTTGATTGAATTTTTTTCTAATGTGGTTTTCTGTTTAATTACTAAAAGAGCTTGTTGAATTATGAGGGGTACATTTAATTTATTTGTTATTGTGCAAGCGAAATATCTTAGACAATATCTTTGACATGCGTCAAACTAAATCTTTTTCTCCACAATTAATTTTCCCAACAAAAAGATTTAAAAATCCGAACTTATAAACTTCAAATTCTAACTCGATCACTATTTAAAATATAAAATTTGTAATTATTAAAATAAGACGTGTTACTTATCTAGTATGACAAATAAACTAACATGATAGTAAAAAAAAACTTCTTTTACAACTATATATATAACTTAAACGCACAATGACTTGGCTTTGACACGATTTTTAATAAGCAATGCGACTTTTGTAAAAAAAAAAAAAAAAAAAAAAGAATTTCTTCATTATTTGTGGTCTATCATTTGATTAGGGATCCCCACACGTGCAATCGTGCATGTGCAACAGTTACCAAGAAAGTGAACAGTGGAGTTAATCGTGGGCCAGCTTTTTCATGGATTAGTGGGCCTTACATATCTGGCCCATGTGATTAGCTTAGCTGGTAAACATGTGATTAACCATTAATCAAACAAATCCCTAAAACTTCAAGAATCTCGTTAATAATACTGATTCCCTTAATTATTCAATACCCCAACTTGAGGGGGTTGCACGTGTGATGCAATGGAAGAATATTTGTATTAATATGTACTTTAATTGCGATTTGCGACCATGTTATATTATAAATTTTTCCTCATCAATAGTTTAAATTATGTGAACCGACAATATATAGATCTTTTACGCTATCGAAATTACATTAACGTATTATGATTCTTAAAAACAAGTCTGATATGATATTTAAAATAAAGTTAAACTTTGTTTTAATCAGTTAATTTACATTATTAGTGTATATAATTTAAATTCATAAAATTATTATGGGTAAAAAATAATTAAAACTGATCTCGCTGACAGGAGCAAAGGAAGGTCTCTTTTGCCTACGAGCATTTGTACGAAGAAAGGAGTCTCGTACAAAGGGTTGGAAAGAAGGCTTTTACCTTATTTCAAGTGGGTTAGTGCATATCTGTTCTGGCGAATGCGGACAATGAAAAGACAGAAAGGAACGAATGATGCCAACCAACTCGACAAAGACATTCAAATATGAAAAAGATAAAGAAAAACGTGTTAAACTTGTGTTTTTCTCGCTGACTCGCACACGACCGTCTTAGAATATTTAATCATTACAAACAACATCAATTGATGCGACTTATTAATTGAAGATTCTTGGGCTGAAATGATTTTACCTAATCATATTATTTGCTTCTAATAATGAGAAGCTATCGCAAGCAGTGCGATTACAAGATCTTCATTCTTCTCCATATTTTATGGCATTTTCATGTTAAGTGAGGAAATTTGATTGATTTAAGATTGGTATTATTTTTTAATAAGATGCTGTTAAACTTTTGCTATTCAATGAAGAATATGACAAGATATAAATCTATTTTTTACTTAGCCATAAATAGCTTAAATTCCTTTCATGTTACTACTATAAAGAAAGTTCAGTGCACAAAAGATTTCGTATCCAGGGTCCGAAGAAAGGCAGCATCCTACGTGGTGTAATGTAGATATCCTATCTTAATGCAAGAGTGATTGCTTCCAAGACTCGGATCCATGACCTATAGGTGACACAGAGACAACTTTAACGTGCTCCAAGGCTTCCCCGTCAACAACGAAAAACGTTACTTCCTTCGTTTCATTATGAGAACCTATTTGACTGGGCACAAAGCTTAAGGAAAAAAAAAAAATTTAACTTGTGATTTAAAATGAGACATATATATTTCGTATGGCTATAAATCATTGTATAAAGGTAAATTATTTTTAAATATAAAAATAAATCATTTTTTTTATACGGACTAAAAAAAAAATAGATCCACATAATTGAAACAGAAGAAGTATTTTGCGTGCAACTTTCAATAACATAGAGGATTCTTGATCAAATAATACAATGTCACTCATTTTTTTCTTCTTCTTCTTCTTCTTCACCGGATCCACAAAAATGATGCTTAAAAGGAAAAAGAAAAAGAAAAATGAATTTAAAATGTAAAATGTCACAAGATTTCAAGTTTGTGGCTCATACTATAATCACAACTTTAAATAGTTAGAAAAGAAGAGAAAATAAAGAAAGGGTAAACAAAAATTTGCCTTTAGGAAAATTTGACCACTTTTTTTCGTTTATGTCACAAATCTTTATACAGCAAAATACGACATCTTCCATTCACTTAAAGGCATTCTTGTCACACTTTTTGAGTATTTTTGGCACTACAATTCATGACCTAATTGTCGCATTAACGAAACGTCAACTTGTGGACTTCAACATTTGTGTGGGTCTTAAAAAAAACAAAGCCGGTTGGGCAGAAAATCGCATTTAGTCCGTGGCCAAAATTGTTTATATTTGATATTCGTAAAAGTATATAAAATTTGTAAATAACATACTATTTGTAGTCCGTGGCCAAAATAATTTATATTTGATAGCCGTAAAAATATATTTTTTCCAACCGGCTTGTAAAATATATATATATATATATATATATATTTTGATTATTATTTTAACAAACAACTATACAGTATCATATTCTCGGTCCTTTTCTACTTTCAAATCTGGCAATTCAACTCAAAAGCCTGAAGACCATTCAATTCCCAGTTATATAAATTTGGTGTTGAAACGTGAAATTGACAAATCAAATCAATCAACATTTACTACCTTTCTTCTTTTTAAATTGTTAAATGGAAAGTGAAAAAAATCCAATTGGACCGCAGTGGTCGAAAGTCTAGGCGGATCCAGAATTTGAATATAATGGTTTCGAGTTTGGAGTTATATACCATAACATCTTTTATTTACTAGGTTAAAACTTTATTATTTGAAATTTGATTAATCTTTTAAATATATACAAGGTTCGAGTTAACTTTATTGAGTTCATATGAATCGATATATCTTTAACTACGTTCCATGTTAAAAGATCGCTAAAATTCGTACCCATAATACTAATTATTGAGCAAGATACGTTTTTAATATGGTATCGACATCAAATCAGTGACGACTCAACAGTATCCGAGGCCTAAATCAAAGTCTTAATAAGAGGTCTTAAAATATGTATATATTGTTGAAAAATTAGACAATTAAGTATGTGAAATAAATAAAAAAGAGACTGATTTTATAAAGGACATAAAAAAAATGAATTTTTCGTTGATTGCATCACAACTGAAATGAGAGAACCGAGAAAATATACTTCCGCCTTCTCAATTTATGTGAATCCTTTTTTTTATCAGCCCCTTTCTATATTTGGTAATAATCTAGCTTTATTTCTTTTTTACCCTTAATGAGATGATTTCTAGCCACAAAAGTTTCTATGATTTGTTTTAGATCACAAATTTTAATATTTTTCTTTATTTCATAACTCCCTGTCTAGTCAAACACTTTCATATAAATTGGGATAAAGAGAGTATAATTTACGGGAGAAAAATAAATGATAAATTAGATAATTAGATACAGTTCGTGACTAACTAATGAATAGAGAAATATACTTAGTAAAAATGTAATAAGATTGACAGAAATTTATTTTGATTATATTAATAAGAGGAAGAAATTGATTTATTAAAAATTAATATGACAATAAAGAAATAAATTTATCAATAATAAGAAATATGTTATAAATAGAATTTTATTTAGAGTGAATGTCTATCTTTTAGAGTTGTGACTAAGTCATTTTTCCTCTATAAATAGAGGGGCCTTACCCCATTGTAAATCATCCCAATATTCAATAAGAATTTTCTCTCTTTTTCTCTGCAATATTGTTCTTGTTCTTTATTGTTGCATAACACGTTATCAGCACGAGACTCTACCGTCTCAAGAAGCTCGTTGAGAAGATTAAGGTATAACTTTTGTCCTCTCCTTTTTTTTAAATTATGACTGACATTATGAAAAGAAGTTCACTGCCCTTGAAATTTCGGGCAAGAACTATATGACATGGCTGTTGGATGCTAAAATTCATTTAAGATGCAATGGGTCTTGGAGACGCCATTAAAGATAAAAATAAAGCATCTACCCAAGACTGTGCTAAGGCTTTGATTTTTTTGCGCCATCACCTTGATGAAGGGTTGAAAATAAAATATCTCACAGTCAAAGATCCACTTATTTTGTGGAATGTCTTAAAGAAAAGATATGACAACTTAAAGTTGGTCACTCTTCCACAAGCACGATATGATTGGGCTCATCTGAGGCTCCAAGACTTTAAGTCTGTTTCTGGATATAATTCTGCGATGTTCAGAATTACTTCTAAATTGAAACTCTGTGGAGATACTATCATTGATTATGATATGCTTGAAAAAACATTTACAACGTTTCATACTTCCAATATGGTCTTGCAACAGCAATACCGAGAGAAAAGTTTCAAGAAGTACTCAGAGTTGATTTCTCTTCTCCTTGTGGCTGAGCGAAATAATGACTTGCTCATGAGAAATCACAAAAATCGACCCACTGGGTCTACACCATTGCCTGAAGTGAATGAGGTGTATTCCCATTATGCCAAACGTGAGAAAGGTCGTGGCCCTATTAATGGACGTGGTCGTGGTC
This sequence comes from Nicotiana undulata, assembly GCA_005239495.1. NCBI lineage: Eukaryota > Viridiplantae > Streptophyta > Magnoliopsida > Solanales > Solanaceae > Nicotiana > Nicotiana undulata. The sequence continues at coordinate 12,994 of MDKH01095960.1, forward strand.
GTGGCCGTGGACAAGGAAGAAATTTTCTGGTGTTAATCACCCCCAAAGAAAAATAACCACCAAAAGTGGAAAGGAAAATATGAGAAGCCAAAGGCAAATGGTTCAGAGACTAAATGTTATCGTTGCGGTGGAAAAGGCCATTGGGCAAAAATTTGTCGTGTACCAAGACATTTGGTTAATATTTATCAAGCATCTCTAAAGAATAAAGGCCCTGAAGCTAATTTTGTCTATGACAATGAATTTGACATCGCCCACTTAGATGTGGCAGACTTCTTTGAGCGTCCTGATGGAAAAATAGATAACTTGATCGGTGATGGATCTGTAGTTAAAGATTATTAAGTAGTTTGATTTTATTTTATTTTGCTTATTCATATTAGTTAGTGAATAAATATCATGTAATCACAGTTCTTTACATGAGTAGTCATTAGTATCAAATTATTTATTTGTAAAATCGTGTTAGTTCGTTTTGATTAAATATAATTCTAGTGTTTGTTTTAAACAATGTTTGAGTTCGCCTTCATTGTCATGCTTTTGTGCTTTTAAACAATGTTTGAGAATGTTCCAATCCGTATTGATATCCCTATTGGACAATATTCTAGTGTCATAGCTAATGAGTCAAAAGCACACCTAAAACGTGACAGACCATTGGGTTCTGAGGATGGAACTCCTAGAAAAAGGAAAATAAATTATCAAAATGACACTACGAAAGAGTCTCATGAAGAAATCCATGATTTAATGAATTCTGATATTCATGCGGAAACCACTGAGCCAGAGACTCAAGAAAATGAGGAACTATCAATAAATCCAATTGATATTGATACAAATTTGAATCGATTGAATATAGTAGTGGATTATGTCTTTGCATATAATGTTGCATCTAGCATTATGCAAGATAGTGAAGATGCTGAACCTCAATCTGTTGGAGAATGTCGACAAAGACGTGATTGGCCAAAATGGTAAGAAGCAATTCAATCAGAGTTGAATTCACTTGAGAAACGTGATGTTTTTGGACCTGTAGTCCAAACACCTAATGGTGTTAAGCCTGTTGGCAATAAATGGGTCTTTGTACGCAAGAGTAATGAGAAACATGAGATACAAAGATATAAGGCACGCCTTGTTGCACAAGGATTTTCACAAAGGCCTGGTGTCGATTATGAAGCCACATATTCACCCGTTATGGATGCTATAACATTTCGCTATCTCATTAGTTTTTCTGTCTATGAAAAACTTGACATGCATTTAATGGATGTGGTTACCGCCTACCTTTATGGCTTACTTGATAATGAGATATACATGAAAATTTCCGAGGGATTTAAAATTCCTAAAGCACATAATTCAAAATTCCGGAAAATATTTTCAATCAAATTGCAAAGATCTTTGTATGGTCTAAAGCAATCAGGACGTATGTGGTATAATTGTCTTAGTGAGTATTTGTTAAAGGAAGGTTATATAAATGATGCCATTTGTCCATGTGTGTTTATAAAGAAAACAACATCGGAATTTATTTTACTTGTCGTATATGTTGATGACATAAACCTTATTGGGACTCCTATAGAACTCCAAAAGGCAATTGATTATTTAAAGAAAGAATTCGAGATGAAAGATCTCAGAAAGACAAAATTATGTCTTGGTTTGCAAAATGAACATTTGGCAAACTGAATTTTTGTTCATCAATCTACCTACATAGAAAAGGTACTGAAGCGGTTTTACATGGATGAAGCACATCCATTAAGTACTCCGATGGTTGTTCGATCACTTGATGTAAATAAGGATCCATTCCGACCTCAAGAAGACAATGAAGAGCTACTTGGTCCTGAAGTACCATATCTTAGTGCAATTGGTGCACTAATGTATCTTGCTAACACTACAAGGCCTAACATAACTTTTTCAGTTAATGTCTTAGCAAGATATAACTCTGCTCCTACAAGGAGACATTGGAATGGAATCAAACATATATTGCGGTATCTAAAAGGAACTACCGATATGGGCTTATTTTATAGAAATAATTGCAGTTCCGATCTTATTGGCTATGCCGGTGTTGGGTATTTATCTGACCCCCACTAGGCTCGATCTCAAATAGGCTATGTGTTTACATGTGGAGGTACTTCCATATCTTGGTGATCGACTAAGCAATCAATCGTGGCTACTTCATCTAATCATGCTGAGATAATTGCTATTCATGAAGCAAGTCGAGAATGTGTGTGGATGAGGTCTATAATACACCTTATTCAAGACAAATGTGGTTTGAAGTGTGACAAACTACCCACGATTTTGTATGAAGACAATGCAACATGCATAGCCCAATTGAAGGGAGGATTCATAAAAGGAGATAAGACAAAGCATATTTCACCAAAGTTATTTTTCACACATGATCTTCAAAAGAATGGTGATATCAATGTGCAACAGATTCGTGCAAGTGATAATATAGCTGATTTGTTCACAAAATCTCTACCAACGTCAACCTTCAAGAAGCTAATACACAAGATTGGGATGCGAAGGCTCAAGGATGTGAATTGATGCTCTCATCAGGGGGAGTTAATGCTCGTTGCACTCTTTTTCCCTTACAAGGTTTTGTCCCACTGGGTTTTTCTTGCAAGGTTTTTAACGAGGCAACCAAAAAACGCATTTCTAAACATGTGTACTCTTTTTCCTTTTCTAGATTTTTTTCCCATTGAGTTTTATTTTAGTTAAGGTTTTAACGAGACACATTATCTGTTGAATAAACATTCAAGGGGGAGTGTTATTAATAGAATTCTATTTAGAGTGAATGTCTATCTTGTAGAGAGTTCTACTTTGTGGCTAAGTCATTGTCCCCTTATAAATAGAGGGGTCTTACCCCATTGTAAATCATCCCAAAATTCAATAAAAATTTCCTCTATTTTTCTCTACAATATTGTTCTTGTTCTTCATTGTTTCATAACATAATAATTATATAAATAATGTACTATATATAGAGAAATATTAATTTGGGGCCCTTAAATTCTTGAGGCCTAACTTGCTTTAGGGTCTAGCTGCCCCTACATAAACAATATCCCTAATTTTGATTTATTCGATGTTGAGATTCTATATTATGTTATCCACGCTTTAGATCTTCATTCTTGGACGTGCAAAAAGGAGGAAAAATGTTAAGTCTCTCACGTTAGTTGAAGGAATTAATAACTTAGGTTCAAGTTCCATTTTCTTTACGGACTATCAATCCTTCTATGTCCAAATTAGCCAATAAAAAAGAAAAAGAAAAACCAGTTAGGACCACATCATGTCATTTAACAAGATGATAAAAGTTGATACTTGAAACCATAAAAGACTATACTAGGATCTTCAATTAATGTCCATTTGAACACTGTACTTTGATGTTTTTATCTGTTTTGCATCTATAGCCACAAGTTGGTTACGTTAGAATAGGGCCAATTGTGTTAGTTATGATGGTACACATAATAATGCTTGACTTTAAATGGCCATTTTATAATATTGATTGTGACAACTCTTAGAAGTATGGACAATGGTATTGGTTGATGAGATATTGATTTGTTATTTTCTACTACTTAGTTTGATCAAGACAGGAAAAAGCCTCGTTTATAAGGCTGAATTTAGTTATGCAATTTCTAATAATTGAGTATAGCTTGCCATCAAATTTTTAATAATTTCAAAGGATTTTTTTTCTTGGCATTGGAAAGAAGTTTCTTAATTTGAAAATATATTTAAAAAAAAAAATCGAATATATTCCCAAAATCTACTCAAGGTAAAAGTGAACACGAAATGATTCTGAATTAATCGATGCAAAAACTGTTACAATTGCTTCAACGGAAGCTGCTATTGATACTAAAAATATTTTTAATTTCTAAATTCTCTCCTTAAAAAATGTTCATTGGAAAAATTATTTGCTTTAACCGAAAATATTGTCTTGTTTTCTTTAGTGACGACTTTCTTAATCCCTTTGTCTTTTAAAAGAAAAAAAAAAGTTTATGGAAAATTTGCATGATAGCCTTATTTGAGGCCCTTTTCTAAATTATGATTCAATTTTTTCATATTGAAAAGTCACCGAGAGAACTAATTTTTTCCAATTCTTTTTTGACACAAATAGCTGGCTGGATTTACCATTTACTTTTTTCTAACAATATACACATATTATATAAGAATAAATTAAATATTATACATAAGTTGACTATTTTTTGTTTAGCGACCGTGTGACAACAACAACAATAAAAAGCTCAGTATGTTACTAATAAGTGGGGTCTGGGGAAGGTAATATGTACGTAGACGAGTGTGTGAGATCTTCTTCTTCGGTCGGTAAAAAAAAACTAATTTTTCTTGTTGCAGACAAATTTAACTCCCTGATTTATATGGGCCGAAATTTATGTCTTTTTGTATTTGGCCCAATTTATTGGAGATGAAGGCCTGGTAATTCTACACACTGTAGCATTGAGCCCATACTTCAAACCCGAAATTAATCAAATTACGTTCGAATCTGAAAGGATTTTTGCATTTTGTCACAAGCAGTGTCCGTCTTCTTCCTGCCCGCCAGTGATTTGAATTTCAGGTTTGACAAATTTGGAAAAACCATTAAGCTTTTCGACATTTTGTTATATTTTGTGATATTAGGAATTGTTTCACTGGCTATTAGGCAAATATTGGGTCGGGTTTTAGTTGTTAATCTGGAAAACTGCAACTGGGTATGGTAGAATTCTACTCCTTGCTTAGACAGATGAAAAGAAATCACTTAAATTTTTTGTCTTTGCTGCGATTTGTACAAGCTTTTATGATGTTAGTCACACATTTAGTGCCAGAGGCGGAACCAAGATTTCAATCTTATGGGTTCTGGATTTTAGAACTATAATTTCAAGTGTTAATGACTGGGTTTTAAATTTTATAGTCCTATATATTTAATGAATTCTAAACGCCAAATACACTATTTGAGCAAAAGCTACTGAATTCGGCCGAACTCATAGCTTGACTTGTGCCTCCGCCCCTGCTTGGTGCTCTTATGGTATTTATTGTAAATTTAAGTTTGTTAATATCATAGTTAGAGGTCGTTTGGTTTATAGTATTGACATAATTAATCCCCTAAATAAATCCCACATAAGATGATGTAGTATTTGGTTGGCTACATAAGAAAAAATAATTGATGCAATGCAGCCTTTGGTTGGTTGCATAAGAATAAATAATAACTGCATTTTGAATGCAGAATTTGGTTGGCGGTATTAAATAACATCCTCATTAAGTATAAGGGGTTTTACTTTACCTCATACTTTGGTGGATAAGTAATTCTTGTGTAACAAACCCTACATTATAATCTCCGCATAATTGGTATGTGAACCAAACGACCCCCCCATTTTTTTTTTTGATAACTGAGAAATCCTTCTGGGGCCGATCCATTGGACCAACCGCACCCTTCGAAACTCGGTGGATAATGGCCCCCCTCTACCCTTCTCCACTTAAATACCATGCTTTGCTTTGCATGGTGTGGGGGCTTGAACCTGTGACCTGAGACACAAATCCATCACCCTTTGTCACTTGAGCTAGGACCTGAGGGCCAAACGACCCCTTAGCATCCTGCCAACTCCCTTTTCTTGGGTTGGTGCTCTCAAGTTGATTATGTTTCTGGGTTTCAAAAGAGAATTTGCGTTTTGAAATGAAATGTTACATATTGCTCTGTTGCAGCTGCTTCTGGAGAGGTAAAACAATGGTTCTTTTGATGCTATATTAGTTGCAAAACTTGATTCCATCTTCAGATAGGGAAAAGCCAAATACTTTTAGGTGTTAGATCTGATGGATATCTTATTGTATAAGGGCAGCTCGGTGCACTAAGCTCTCGCTATGCGCGGGGTTTGGGGAAGGGCATAACCACAAGGGTCTATTGTACGCAGCCTTATCCTGCATTTCTGCCATCAACTTTATTGTGGATTAATCAAAAGAATGGTGAAGTTTATTTGCTTGGAATTATTCACTTGTTGCAAAAAATATGCACAAATCAAACGGCTTCTAAGCCATGCTAGTTTTACAAAGATTAGCCACAAATACTGGTCTCATATATTAGAGAATAGTTTCTAGCTGCAGGGGTTTACTTTGGTGCTTAAAATTAATTAGTTTAATCCTATTTTTTCTTCAAAATGGCAGATACTTCTTCCTTTCTGTTGATGTTAGATTTACTGTTTGAAGTTTGAACCTCATGCTTTAATCATGTAGCCATTTTAGTTTGCGATGGTAATTTGGGACACTGCACCAGTTCTTCATTATATAGATGTTAGATTTGATTTTTATTTTGGGGTTTGCTTTATATTTGAAATGCATTTGACTCTAAACTTAAAATCAGAAATTGTAAAATTGAGGACTTATAATATTATAACTATTTTCAGAATAAGACAGGTTACACTAACGATGTATATAACTTAAACTCTTTAGGAAAATAACCGTCATATAATTTATTGGTATGACAAATGTACTTGGTGTCTTAACCATTCTTTTTGTCTCTCTATTTCTCCTTTTGCAGAGAAACCACTTTTGGTGCATTGCCAGAAAACACACAGGTAACAGTATCCAAAAGGCATGATCGAAGGAGATGAGAAGGTTGGTATGCACATGAAGTCGGAGAAGAAATCCAAGAAAAGGAAAAAGAGTGCTAGCACCAATGGTTTAGGAGAGACAAAGGGTGATGTCGAAGCTGTTGCGTGTGATTTAAGTTTCAAGGAAGAGAATCTCTCTTTTATAGGGACCAGGAAAGAAAGGGATAAGGCAGAGATGGAAACTAAAGCACCCGTATAAAGTGAAGATCGTGACGTCAAGAGAAAGAAAGAAAGAGGCGGTGGCAGATCCAGTAAAGACAGTTGCAAGGATGCTGTTAAAAATGTTGTGAAAAAGAAAAATAAGTGGAAGAATGAGCGAGAGACATTGACAATGCATGATGCGAGTTTTGACACCAAAACAATTGCTCATGAAAGTGCGAGTGAAACACAGGAAACCATGGCGAGACGCTCAGCGAGGGCTCTGATGTAAATGTTATAGACGAGGTGAAGAGTAAGAAAAGGAAAAAGGAAAAGAGGAAAAAAAAGGAAGGACAGATAGATATCGTGGCTGGTGTCAGTCAGGATGATGTTACGGCTACAGAAGGGGTAACAAATAGCAAAATAGATGAAGCTAATATCAGAAAGAGAAAACAGACAAAGTTAGGACCCAATTCTAAAGATCTTACACATGAAAAGAGTAAAAAAAGAGTGAGATTTTCTGATCATGTACAGTTTTTCCCTCCAACCAGTGATCCAAGTGACGAGAAGCAAGAAGATAAGGACACAAAATTACTGTTTGGCAAACAATTCACACAAGAAGAAGATGAAATTGTCAAAGACGCTGTTTATAGATACATAGAGGTACATAACTTGGGCGAAGAAGGGTTGCAAAAGGTTATAAACTCTATGTCTAATCCTGAAGTAAGGGGCTGCTGGAAAGAAATAGGGAAGGCTATACCGTACAGGCCTTATAGAGCAATTTATTCTCGTGCACAACGTTTGTTTCGAAGGGGTGAGAAACGTAAATGGACTGAAGAAGAGTATGAGATGGTACGGAAGTTCCATGGAAAACATGGGCACAAGTGGACCGTCTTGGCCGATGAACTTGGGAAACATCCGGTTCATGTGGGGAATGCATGGCATAGAATAAAACTAGCCAATCGGAAGAAAGGAAATTGGGATCAGGAGGAAATTCAGACTTTGTTTGATTTGGTAAACGCGGATCTGCAACTGAAGCTCTGTGAAGAGAAGAAATCTAAGCATGGGATGTTACGGGACAATATTTGCTGGAATGCAATTAGTGACAATTTGTCCACCAGGATTTCTCAACACTGCTGCAATAAATGGTACAGACAATTAACTTCATCGATGGTGGCCACAGGTGAATGGGCAGACACTGATGACTATCACCTAATTGATGCCCTTTTTGACTTGGATGCAAGTTGCATAGAGGACGTGGATTGGGACAATCTTCTTGACCACAGGGATGGAGAGTTATGTCGAAAAAGATGGAAACAGATGGTTCGTCAAATAAGTCAACATGAAAACAAGTCATTTGCTGCACAAGTAGAAGTGTTAGCTAAGAGATACTGGCCTGATTTGGTTGGAGCAAGAGAGGCCTGGGATAGAAAACCACTTGTTCCATGAAGTGTCCGCATGACGTTTCTATAGAGAAAGATGCTCAAGGAACATGTATTCTGAGGCGGATCCAGGTTTTTAAATCGGTAGGTGGGTATCCTGTACCCTTTATTTTCCAGTCAGTTTGAATATAGCGTCAAAATATATAATTTTAAAAATTATTCAACTGTATATAGGTCAAACCGGAGGCATTGAGTGCAGTCAGTACATACACTAAATGCGTCACTGGATGTACCAAACACGTCCTATTCCTATATTTGAATGCATCTTCATCAACTTGAGTATTAGTTGTGACATATTTGGAACAAGTACATATCTTGTTTTAAAACTTGGGAGTAGGGTGGGGAAAAATAAGGACGTGTTGCTTTGTACTGAGTTATAGATAAAAAGAGCTCCAAAAAGATTGATCTAGTGCAAAAAGGGGGCTTGTGTGTCCAGGAAATATCGTAATAACTGCATTTGTTTGTTTCATTTTTATACAGGGAATGTATCTGGTCATTTCACATGGCATGATGCAAAGATTATAACGTTGCTAATTGGAACGAAGGAACTAGCTCGTATAGCTATCAAACACTGATCTCAGAATGTCAACTCAAAAGCCCGAAGACCATTTCATTCCCTGATGAAGATGGAATTTAAAGTGAACAAGTGAAGGTTGTTGACCTAGAGCCGGAGAAGCTTTAAATATAAATTCAGAGCTGGCGGAGGGCTGAATGAGAGGTAGAGCTTCGATCAAGAAGAAGAAAATTGTGTACTAGACCTATCCTCATAGGAGAACCAAGAAGGGGATGGCTTTAGTTGTCTCATAGTAGATTCTATAGGAGGTTTATAATTGTCATAGAGTACCATATGTTTGTAATTGTTTTTGGTTCTTTATCTTTATCTTGTGCTTTTAAGTAGGGGTAGGCATAGTTTGGGCAAATCTGAAATCCAAACCGAGATCCGAATTTTTTGGATTTTTGGTTTGGATTTTCGGATTACGGATTGGCTTTTGGATTTAATCTTTAAAATTTTTGGATATTGGATTTGGTACTTCGGATTTTTGGATATCCGAAAATTTGAAATTTTTATACTTTATATTTAGTTCATTATCCATATGCCAATAGTAATAAGTTAAATATCCTACACATTAGATATTATCTCATATATTCAATATTAATTACTAAGTTACTGTCATAATATTTTCTATTTGGACAGGATTTTACTATTGCTATTTCTTATCGGTTGTATTGATGTCTTTGTTGTTTTTTTAAAAATAATTTCATTATTTGAATACTTTATTTAGATGATTGCGGCAAGAATGAGGAATTTTTCAGGCAATTTAACATGAGTACTTCATTTGGATATTCATTTTTGTAAAAAGTAAAAATGAGGATGTTGAGGTGGATGTGCGAGCACATTAGGATGGATAAGATTAGGAATGATAATATTCGGGAGAAGGTGTGCGAGAAGTCCAGATGCTCCGGTAAAGAGGTGGGAGCGGCTGGTTGTGGAGGGCACGAGAAGAGGTAGAGGGCGGCCTAAGAAGTATTGGGGAGAGGTGATCAGGCAGGACATGACGAGGCTTCAGATTTTCGAGGACATGGCACTTGATAGGAAGATGTGGAAGTCGAGTATTAGGGTTGTAATATGGAGGTTGTTGAGTCTTGCCTTACTTCGTACCTTTGTAAGACTAGTCTAGTAGGGTTTTTGTATAAGATCGCTAGTGGCAATGTTGTGTCTTACTATTTCGTTTTTCATAGTGCCGGGTCTATTTACTAGCTATCGTTTTTGCTTTGCATCTCTTCGAAGTTTTATGTTGTTTCTGTTTTTCCTATGATTTCTGTGGTGGTGCTGATATTGCCTCCTTTTGTCTTTTTGTCTTCTTGAGCCGAGGGTCTTTCGGAAATAACTTCTCTACTTCTTCGGGGTAGGGGTAAGTCTGCGTACACACCACCCTCCCCAGACCCCACTAGTAGAATTTTACTGGGTTGTTGTTGTTGTTGTAAAAATAGAAATATTTCAACTTATACACTCAAAACCAAAAATCCATAATATCCAAACCGATTAATCCGAATCCGAACGTAAAAAATTCGATCCAATATGAACTTATTTGGATTGAATTTGGATTGTTATTTTTTCAATCCGAAAATCGAAAATTTAAATCGAAAATCTCATATCCAATCCGAACTGCCCGAACGCCCGCCCCTACTTTTAAGGTCTTCAATTTGATGTGCAAAATTTTCAGATAACCAATTACAAAGTCAAGGCAAAGTTAGTAACTTCAGTAGACACATGCTTCTTGATGTTTCTGAAATTGAAAAACAAATGCTCTTGTACAAAGTAAAAAACTAGATTTCTTCAATTCTAAAAGAGCAATGCATACTCCTATAACTCCACATTGCAAATAGGTTGCCAATGTTGAAAGCTACAAAAATTGAAATATCATTCACGAGCAATTAGGGTAGAAAAAGATAAGGGACATAACATAGATTAAGCTTGGCATTATGTCCAGAAGAAGTGTTAAACTTCAATTCAACAATAACAAAAAACCCAATGAGTTCCGAAAAGTGAGGTTTGGGGATAATAAGGTATACACATATCTTACCCATCTTGAGAAGGCAAAGATGTTGTTTTTGGTAGACCCTCGACTAAAGAAAAGATGAAAAGAATCACCAGAAACAAGTAGTAACAACAGCAAGGTATTAAGAAAACCAAAACGAAAGATAGCAATCAAACAATAGGTAATAATAGCCATCTAAGTGTAAAAAAATACCATACTAATAATTATGCTACAGGTATGAAAAAGAAAAAGGAGATACCTCCACTACATACTACTCCCTCCGGTCCATAATAAGTGACTTTTTTTGCCTTTTTATTTTGTTCCAAAATAAGTGACCTTTTATATAATCAAGAAGGAACTAACTTTATTTTTTCAAACTTTGCCATTGATTACAAATCCCAATATGTCAAGTTAACAATATGCTAATTTTAATTAAGGGTAACTTAGTCAAAATACGTTTTTTTCTGGAAGGATTAGTTTTTTTTATATGAAGTGTGTCAAAGGCCAGAAAGTCACTTATTATGAACGGAGGAGTAAACTTCAATTCACTATAATAAATATTGAAGTGATGTTACATTTTCATATGAAACTCCTTTAACCCCTAACTTCTCATTTACACCTTAATTACATGCTCTAAATAGTCATAAAAATGTCTTTACAAGTGATGGTAATATGATTAGGTAATTCTATTTGCACTTAAAGGTGGGATATATTTCCTTATTCTTTGGAGTTTCAGCGCCATGCTTTAATTGAATAGTCATTCTAACAAGTGATGGTAATATGGGAACTGAAACAGTTTTTCGTTTTTACAGATGTTAGATTTAATATTTTGTTTTTGGGGTTAGTGTCTGAAATAAAATAGACTCTTCTGTGCAACTTGATACTTAAAATCAGAAACTCCGAAATCGAGGACTTCAGTCTTGAAGTAAGTAGTTTATTGAGTGTTGCTTTTACTTTCAAGTGAATTGGATAATACGAAACAAAAGTAAACTAAAATTCAAGTGTTATGGTAATCTCATCAGGGGATAGCAGTATGCTCGGTCTCCTAACCATGTTTTTTCTCTCTTTCTCCTTCTGCAGAGAAATCGTTTTTGGTGCATTGCAAGAAGAGTATGCTCATGAAGTTGGAGAAGAATCCAAGAAAAGGAAAAAGAGTGCTAGCACCACTGGTTTAGGGGTGACAAAGGGTGATGTTAAAGCTCTCTTTTGTAGGGATCACTATCAGGAAAGAAAGGGATATGGAAAAAATGGGAATTAAAGCACCCGGAGAAAGTGAAGATGGTGACATCAAGAGAAAGAAAGAAGGAGCTGGTGGAAAACAGCCTGGGAAGTCCAGTATAGACAGGTACGAGGATGCTGTTGAAAATATTGTGAAGAAGAAAAATACATTCAAGAATGAGGGGGAGAAAATGCACGATGCACTTGTAGACACCAAAACAATTGCTCATAAAAGTGATAGTGAGACACAGCATAGTGAGGCGACTGGTAGATATTGTGACTGGAGTCAATCAAGGTGATGTTTCAACCATAGTAGAGATAGAAGATAACAAAACAGATGATGCTAATATCAGAAAGAGGAAAAAGAAAAAATTAGGAAACAATTGTTAAGATCTTTCACATGAAAGGAGTGAAAAAAGAGTGAGAGTTTCAGGTGATGTTCAGATTTTCCCTCCATCCGTTGATCCAAGTGATGAGAAGCATGAAATTAATGAAGAAAAATTACTGCACGGCAAGTGGTTCACAAAAGAAGAAGATGAAATTGTCAAAGACGCTGTTTATAGATACATTGAGGCACATAACTTGGGCAATGAAGGATTGCAAAAGGTTTTGAACTGTATATCTCATCCTGAAGTAAGGGGCTGCTGGAAAAAAAATAGGGAGTGCTATACCGTACAGGCCTTATGGCGCAGTTTATCAGCGTGCACAACGTTTATTTCGAAGTGGTGAGAAGCGTAAATATACTGAAGAAGAGTACGAGATGATACGAAAGCTCCATGGAGAACATGGAACCAAGTGGAAGGTCTTGGCCGATGAACTTGGGAGACATTCGAGTCATGTGGGAAATGCATGGAATAGGATAAAACTGGCCAATCGGATGAAAGGAAATTGGGCTCAGGAGGAAATCCAGACTTTGTTTGATCTGGTAAACGCTGATCTGCTACTGAAGCTCTGTGAAGAGAAGAAATCTAAGCATGGGATGTTACGGGATAATATTTGCTGGAATGCGATTAGTGGCAATTTGTCCACCAGGATTTCTCAACACTGCTGCGTTAAATGGTACAAACAATTAACATCACCAATGGTGGCCGCAGGTGAATGGGCAGATACTGATGACTATCGCCTAATTGATGCCTTTTTTGAACTGGATGCAAGCTGCATAGAGGACGTGGACTGGGACAATCTTCTTCACCACAGGAATGGAGAGTTGTGTCGAAAAAGATGGAACCAAATGGTTCGTCAGCTAAGTCAACATGAAAATAAGTCATTTGCTGGTCAAGTAGAAGTGCTAGCTAAGAGATACTGCCCGGATTTGGTTGGAGCGAGGGAGGCTTGGGATAGAAAACCAGTTGGCCCATGATATACCCATCATTCAGCACGGACATTCACATTTCTGTAGAGTAGATGCTCAAGGGACATGTATTCTGAGGCAGATCTTTGAATCAGTAGGTGGGGTATTCTGTACCCTTTACTTAGCAATCAGTTTGAAGCAAGCTTAGACATATTTTTTTTAAAAATTATTCAACTTTATATAGGTCAAATCGACTACATCGAGTGCAGGCAGTCTGTACAGATCAGCCGCTGAGTGGACTGTTGTTGTCTACAAACTTCTGCCGTTCTTTTTTCCTCCTTTTCTTTTTGTTGGGTCCTTTTTCCCTCTTTGTTAATGTAATTTGAAAGGTTTATGTAACTTTGTTAATGTAATCTGGAGTCACGTGTGACAAGAATGTGCCATCGAAACTCAAAGGTAAGTTATATAGAGCGGTGGTTAGACCGGACATGTTGTATGGAGCTCGGTGTTGGCCAGTCAAGAATTCACATATCCAGAAAATAAAAGTAGCAGAAATGAGGATGTTGAGATGGATGTGTGGGCACACTTGGCTGGATAAGATTAGGAATGAAGATATTCAGGAGAGGGTGGGCGTGGCTCCCGTGGACGACAAGGTGCGGGAAGCGCGGCTGATGGTTCGGACACGTGCGGAGGAGAAACCTAGATGCACCGGTTAGGAGGTGTGAGCGGTTGACTTTGGCAGGTACGAGAAGAGGCAGAGGGCGGCCTAAGAAGTATTGGGGCGAGGTGATCAGGCAAGACATGACGCCGCTTCAGATTTCCGAGGACATGACTCTTGATAGGAAGTGGAGGTCAAGCATTATGGTGATAGGTTAGGGGGTAGTCGAGAGTTCTTCCCTCTTTGTACCGGGTAGTCTGATAGAGTTTTGTTAGCGGTCTATGTTGGGTCCACATTGTTGTTTTGCATAGTTTTGTGTTATTGTCCTTTCACTTATTCGTTGTTATTTTCCTTCTGGCATCTTTTGTTGTTACATGCCTTTTCTTTTGTTTCTTTTATGATATTATTGTCTCTCTTGTTGAGCCGAGAGTCTCCGGGAAATAACCTCGGGGTAGGGGTAAGGTCCGCGTACACTCTACTCTCCTCAGACCTCACTAGTGAGATTTTACTGGGTATGTTGTTGTTGTTGTTATGTAACATCTACAATGCTAGCTACTCGGTACCTATCCTGGTAGAATGCATACCCGTGAAATTAATTGAGGTGCATGCAAGCTGACTCGGGCACCATCATTATTAAACAAAAACACACACACATGTTTTGGAAGAAAGGAGGGTTCTCACAGTTTGATGTTGATAAATGATCTGTTGTGTTAAGAGGTCAATCTATTGCTACCGCAGTCTGCAACTATAGATGACATAATAGTATTAGCACAACTCCCACTCTTATATCCAAGTATTGATCCAAGCAATTTCAAGAAAAGGTCTATCAACTGAGCTGCAAAGTGAATCACTTTCCTTTGAGTACTTGTACATGAGATAAGGTCTTCTGATCAAGATTGATAAATGACTTGTACTCTTGGTTTTATATGATGCTCTTTCCTTTTAAGTTTGTTTTAGAAAGAATGTTACCTTATTATATTTGAAAACCCTTTATTTTAAATTCTCATTTTGCCCTTAATGAATGTGTTTATAGTCATAAAAAAAATCATGGTCGTTTATGAATAAGTTTTAAGGTTACTTTAGGTATGTGCCAAAAGTCTCTTTCTTTTTTAAATTCGTATCTGATCAAGTTAAACACTGTCATATAAATAAAGAGGGAGTACTTTGTTAGGATTTGATATCTGTAACGCTGTTTATTCCCAATGATAGGACGAGGCTACTACAACCTGATCCACTTGGACCATCACTATTCTTATTCTTAAGGAGGCAAAAATGTGATGTATCATATTTGTGAGTTCAAATGATATCTTGATAAACTTGCGTATATTTGTGACATATTTGGAGTATATACTTATCCTACTGATTATTTGGATGGTTATTACTCATGGTATCGTATTGTATTATTATATCCCAAGCAATGTTTGTTTTGATTGTTTTATTAAAATTGGTTGTATTGTATTGTTAAATATATTGTTCCAGAACTCTGAAAAGTTCCATTTTTTTTAAACAACTGATTTGGTGGGGTGGAATTGTTTTTCTTTCCTATTATGCCCTAATTTATTACTCCAAAGTTCTACTTTACCCTTTACCTTTTTTTATTTTTATTTTGACTCCAAATGATTTTGATTTTGGGGAGAATTCTCTCTCTTCTCTTCTATCTCGGCGCATTTTAGCGTGCCTTGCTAAATTGCACTCATCGGAATGGGGAGAGCACGAGAATGACCGTCCAAAGCTTCAAAACAGTTAACGGAGGAAGGTAATGGATCCGTAGAAGGAAGGAACTCAGGAATTTTGAAAATTGTTACACCAAAAACGATAGCTAAAGAAGGGATTGGTACTGTTCCATTGATAAAAGATGGAACTAAGGCTGATACTGATATGGAGGTGAGGAATTCAGCTGAGGATTCATCAAGTAACAAAGGGAAAGCACATGCAACAACAGATCCGGTGAATTGGCCAGCTCTACCAAGTCAAAGCGGAGGAAGGAAGGTACAAGAGATAAAATGGAAAATTCTAGTGAGCAATCAACAGGAAATCAGCACAGAAGGGACGGTCCAACAGCTGATACAAGTTGTAGGACAACAAGAGGTAAAAACGAATGGAACAGGAATTCAAAATGCAGGAGATCAGAAGAAATTGCAATTAGGCGCAGAACAAAAGGCAGAGAAGACTTGGTCGATGTTGTTCGAAGAGAACAAGCTGGCTAAGAGAGGTATGGATTTGAGTTTTGTGCCACCTACACTGATTGAGGATGATATAATAGTTGAATTGGTGCAAGAGGACATTGAAAGTGAAGTAGACAAATGGAAAAATGCAATTATTGTATATGTTATTGGTGGTTCACCAACGATTGGGGCCATGGAGAGGTTCATAGTTGGGCAGGGGGAATTTTCAGCAAAACCTAAGGTGTACTATCATAATGAAGGTTATTTTGTGGTGAATTTCACGAGTATGGAGGAAAGGAATTTGGCAATGTATTCTGGACCTCACATGCTTAATAATAGACCTGTAGTTATTAAGCAATGGAATACAGATTTTGAATTCGATGAAGAAGATTTGAAGACTATACCAATATGGGTGAAACTACCTAATTTGCCTCTGAGTTGCTGGAGTGAAAATGCATTGAGTAAGATTGGGAGTGGCATAGGCCAACCCATTTATGCAGATGCATGCACTTCAGATAATGAAAGGATATCATGTGCAAGGATTTTGGTGGAGGTAGATGTCACTAAGGAATTGCCAAAGAGCATTAAAGTGAAGGATCCTAAAGGGAAAGTTATGGTACAAGAAGTATGGTACGATTGGAAGCCAAGTTATTGCGCTACATGTATGAAGATAGGTCACAATTGCCAGCAGCAACAACAACAAAACAGAACAGTAATAGAGAGTAGAACAGGACAACAAGAAAAAAGAGTACCAGGGAAAGTAAGGATTGAAGGGAAACCAATCGACAAAGGAGCAATAGTACAGAATCAGATACAACAGGCAGTCGAAGAAAAGGAAGTGAACAACAAAAAGGAAGTGACAAGGCAGAAGCAAGTGAAGAACAATGGCAACAAGTTAAGAGTAAGTCAGCTGCTAAAGGGCAAAAAAGTGTTTGTAACTAAACAACAAGTTCAAGTACTGAATGGTTTCACCAGTTTAAGTGAAACAAGGCAGGAGCATAGCAAGGAAAGCAATGAAGAGTGTAGTACAAGTAGAGGAGGAGAGGTGAATGGTACCATCAATAAACCTACAATTGTTTAATGTTAGTGACCTGGAATGTGAGGGGTTTTAATAAAATTTTCAAGCATAAGGAGTTAAAGGTATTTGTGAAGACAAATAAGGTTGATATTATAGCAATATATGAACACATAGTTAATGAAACAAAAGCAGAAAGGATTATTACACTACTAAAAATCCGGCTAAAAGCGATCAACCATTAGCGACCAAAATTGGTCTGTCAAAAAAAGCGACCACACTTGGTCGCTAAACGGGATAAAATAATTAAAAAGGATTGTAAAATATTTAGCGACCACAAGTGGTCGCTACTTGGTCGATAATCTGGTGGTGTGGTCGCTACTTGGTCGATAATCTGGTCAAAATTTTGATCGGACTGGTCAGACTTGCTTGGTCAAAGAAATATTAAATTTAGTGACCAACTTTGGTCGCTAAAGTGGGACCCAGATATAATTTTTTTTAATAATTATATTATTATTTTAAATAATTATAAAATTTAAATAAATAAAATTTAAAAGTAGCGACCAAAGTTGGTCGCTAAATAAATAGAGACCAACTTTGGTCGCTAAAGTGGGACCCAGATATAATTTTTTTTAATAATTATATTATTATTTTAAATAATTATAAAATTTAAATAAATAAAATTTAAAAGTAGCGACCAAAGTTGGTCGCTAAATAAATAGAGACCAACTTTGGTCGCTAAAGTGGGACCCAGATATAATTTTTTTTAATAATTATATTATTATTTTAAATAATTATAAAATTTAAATAAATAAAATTTAAAAGTAGCGACCAAAGTTGGTCGCTAAATAAATAGAGACCAACTTTGGTCGCTAAAGTGGGACCCAGATATAATTTTTTTTAATAATTATATTATTATTTTAAATAATTATAAAATTTAAATAAATAAAATTTAAAAGTAGCGACCAAAGTTGGTCGCTAAATAAATAGAGACCAACTTTGGTCGCTAATCGGACCCAGTTCTAACGTTCAACAATTATCTTATTATTTTAAATATTTTATAAAATATAAAATATAATCTGATTTATAGTTAGTGACCAGATTTGGTTGCTAATATTGATTTCTGGATAATTAGCGACCAAAGTTGGTCTCTTATCAGGTCAACATTGGTCAAAATTAAAAATTACTTTTATATTTACTATATAAATAATATAAATG